>JAILXH010115079.1:835-11726 GCA_023558415.1 Piaractus mesopotamicus
GAAATGGTCCAAAATTACTTGGGCAAGTTAAGAATGTTTTTTCTTTTGCTGTACAATTACTTTTGGAGATACAAGGTTTTGTTCCAGCAGCGATGATATGTACGTGTACTCATGTATGCATTGTATAATGGGACAGTAGTGCTTTAATAAGGAAGAAAAACATGCATACTTCAGCAAAAAAATCAGCACTTATTGGAGTATTTTTATTGTGTTTAAATGTTCTTATTGTGTCAGTTGTGCATGATTTTATCATGTGAAGAAAGCTGCAGTTGTCCGTTTGTTCTCAGTGCGGCCGTCTTTGTGGAGAGCTGTGAACAGTCTTCACAGGAGGGGGTTCTCACCCTTCCCCTTTCACCCCTCATTGCTCGCTAGCAGCTCAACACAGAATCACAACATTTCACACACAGAGACACAACAGTGTTACAGGGAAAAAGATTTAATTTGACTACATTAATTTAAAATATCCATGACTATTTCCATTCTGCAGGTGGAGTGGCCGCTAGGGGGCCTTCAGAAAGAGGCTATCATGCTAAATCAAGCAAACACTCAAATCTACAAGAAATGAGGCAAATACCACATAATACAAGTGAAATTTTCCAATTGGGGTCTAGAAGAAACATGAGCGCAGAGATGCAGCGGCAGATGAACCGCAGCAATAAAAGCCAACAGAGCAAACAAGATCTGTACCTAAGGGTTCCTGCTTTGCATGAGACCAACATGATTCAGCGTGCAGGATAACAGACTTCAGATACAATCATTCCAAATGACTCCGACCTCTATATGCCACAAGAACCACACAGTTTCCATGAATCCTTTCTTCTGCAAGTGTAGATTAGTTTGGCAACAATCTGTCAGTTTTTACACAGTGACAATCCCTTTTTGTCAGCTTTTACTTATTTTGCAACGATGCACAATAATTCACACTCTTAATTCCATGTAACTGAGTGAGTTGCATGCAATAACAATGGCACAAATTTGAGCTCACATTCTGCATCCTGTTATTTCAGAACAGCTGCACGTAGGTGTTTGTCCGTTTACAAGTGTTTTATTTTGTCACATGTGAACCATAGATCAAGTCAGCATGTTTGGCCATGACAGATCTTTACTTGGACAGCAAAAGAAAGCGCCTGGCCTTGCGTAAACACCTAGAAAGACATAGTTAAATGGGAGGGGGTAAGGCTAAAAAAGAAAGCAGGGCACTGAAAAAATACTGCGGTTTGCTCTGCAGTAAAAGCTCATCTTTGCTTCTTTCATCATCAGTATTTGTAACAGGAGACCACATCTAAAAACACTAAATGACCCTGACGGTTGCTTAATTAGCATTAAAGGTGGGACATATTGCTGTAGTGTTTGTTTCAATTACCCTTTATAAAGTTCAAACTGGTTACAGTAAGATATCAAGCAAGTGCTCAGCTCTTTATTAGAAATGTTAGTGCCACTTTATGTAGATTTTTCTTTATTGATGATCCTTAGAGGCTTAAATTGGTAACAGTGTATGGTTTAGGGTTAGGTTTAAGAAATGATCTGGATTAGGATTAAAGGGATTTTTTTTTTTCCTTTGCACAATTCAGTGGTTTAGATGTGGTAAAAAAAAATGAACTTAGAGAGGTTTGATGTGAAACGGTTCACTGTAAACAAACTCACTGACTCCTTTCTTTACAGTGGTGGTGATAGGAACCAGGGGTCCTGACGTCTTCAACACAAATATAACCATTTTATTTACTATCCAAAACCACCAGTGAACCTACACATGTCTTCTAAAGTTCTATATGTAATGTTAAAGATGGTAACATAGTCATAAATCCATGTTGTGTAATAACGTTCTGTAAGGAAGCTTTTAGAGGCATTAAAAATACGTCTGGTTCCTATCACCACCACTGTGATCATTTCTGACTCTGTAAGTTTCTTCAGAACAGAGTAGTTCACATCAAACCACTCTGAACGACTTTGTTCACATCTTAAAGATTCAATTACGCAAAATGTTTGAACTCTCTGTGAATTTCCCCTTTAAGGTTAGTGTTCAAGAGAGTCTTACATTTAAGGTAAAGGAAAAATAAAGCTAATGTTAATAGAAATTTAGTTGAATGTAACTGACCGACATCTTAAACCCCAGTGTGCAGAGCACATCTGAGCGAGCGCTGAGATCATCCTCAGACATTCATCACGGCCCCAAGCCCAGCCCCCCCAACCCCCAGACCCACTACACAACTATGTCTGGCCTTCTCTGTCCAGCTGTAGAGAGACCATATGCAGACGCTGGTCACTAATGACAAAGCACTGAAGGGAAACTGTGGTTAGGAGATGTAATGAGATCACCAGAATGACCACTTCATGTTCACAGGTCTTTTATTCAATTTTTTTTTTTTTTTAACTTCATTTTTTCTTATTTCACAATTATCATTGGATGACTTCCAAAAGGAAAGACGGAATAATAAAAACATAAACAAACATAACTAGAGAACAAAGGCTGTCTTGGAGATAATCTCGTATCCAAATGGTGCCAGGACCATTTTACAAACATCAAAGCTTACACAGTAATACATAACATAAACATGCATACATATCACCTTTTACTTATCCTCTTAACTGCGTGTACTAGTTGCCCTAATGGGATATGTTAAGATCCATTTCTCTAAGTATTTTGTAAAGCATTCCATCCTCAATTGTAACATAAATGTAAGTTTTTCCATTGAGTAAATTTTGTGGTCAATTTCCAGCCACTGATTTTTTTTTTGTTGGGGGTGTCCTGCTGCATCCATTTTCTTGTTATGGACTTTTTACTAGCTACCAATAATATTTTAAGCAGGTATTTATCATTCTTCCCTACTAACTGCAGTACTTTGCCAAAATAAAGATTCACCCATGAAAATGTGTACTTAATTCCAAATAAGTCCCCAATAACATTTCCAATCGCTTGCCAGAAAGATAGAATTATTGGAGAGCCCCAAAAAATACGAAAATGATCAGCCGATTGAGTACCGCACCATCTCCAGCACTGTCCCTGGTGACTTCCTTTGTCGATTAGGGCTTTTCTTTTTGCAGTATAAAAAAACTATTCTATTATATTCAGCATTTCCTTACTAGAACATTCAAGAAAAAGAGGATAGTGTTGAACATAAAACATTTTGTGTGGGCAATGTTTGCTCAAATATTACTCCATGTTCTACATGTTGGATAAACAGTGGTAAATGAGACCACAGTCAAAGCTGAAGGAGCCAGAAACACATGGATTGCTTCATTTTCTTGCAACAGTTTCACTGACCATGGAGAATGTTTGGGAGCGAACAGCTCTGCCATGTTCTTGGAATTAGAAAAGCAGTGAAAACCTCTTCAAACATCTAACATATCGCATGTCAAGCAGCACGGCAGACGTCAGGACAGACTCTATTAGAGGACAATGAAAGGGCAACTCAAGCAACAAGAAACAACAAATTTGCTCATTTTCTGGGCAATTTGAGAACAATTTTTGTTATTTCATGCCGAATCAGTTGCACAAAACTTCACAGAAGAAACACGGTGCACGCTGCAGCCTATTGAAAGCACAGCAAACATGCTTAACTTGTACAAACAGCAGCTAGGCAGACCTATATAAATAACGCCATGCTCGGCTGTCATTACTCAGCCATCAGATATTTGCAGGTAATCTGCTCGGGGCCACTTTTTTCCTTCTTCTCGACCCATCAATCAGCCCCTTGTAAAGAGAAATAACTTTACGCTTAAGACAGTCACATTTCTGAAGAGTCTGTAGAGACATGTAGGACACTAAAGGAGGTAAACATGAAGGGCTTTGCTTATGTGGAGTGAAAGTAACTTCAGATCGGATGAAGGCATGATAAAAACATCTCAAAGAAACGTCTAAAGCATGTAAAGTGCTCAAAATGCTTCTGCTTCCTCATTTGATGTATGCACATTCTGGATCCATGTGTCATGTAATTCAAAAAGTTTCCCATTTCCTCCCAGGGAAACGACAAATCTTCAGTTTTCCTAGCAGAGATGTGAGGAGATGGACAGAAATGTCATGGCGCCACACTCATATTGTTTTTACTTTAAACCCGAACCGCTTTGAGTGATTAACCATACCCCGACTCTGGCGCTCCAATGGGACGCAACCACACTCGCCGCCCTCATTGGACATGTGGGGAGGCGGTCAGGGGGTACATCTGGGATAAAGCAGTCCACGTTTTTCTGACGAGAGGGAGGGGGGGGAAGAAAAAACCCACTAGTTCAGTTCTTCCACTGTAAAAGCATGACATCAGCATCATGGCATTGTGCTAGATTGTTTTATACCCCGTGATTAACATGGATTATTGAAAGAGACTTTTCGCTCCAGCCTGGGGTTTGTTTCTTTCTCCTGCAAGTCCAAAGTTGTGTAGTTTTCTACTTCTGCAATCCCCTCGCACTGCCAAGCTCTCCCGCTCACTCATCTTGTTTCTCTTGTAAAAAACGTATGAAATACTTTATACTAAGCTCAGTGAACCAAAGTGCTTTCTTTGAAACCTGTAAGTAGTTCTACGGTATACAGTATTGATACTGATGACTTTAGTCAGAGCAAAAACTTGTATCTTCATTTTTGTCGTTGTTTTTTGTTATTTTCTTACATCATTTGAAAATGTCAGCCACTGTTTACATTGTCAAAATGCCTTGTGAAACAGGTCAATAAAAAATGCTCCAAAATGACTCCAAACATATTGTTACATTAACTTATGATAAAAGTTAAAAACGTTTTTTCTTCTAGTGTAAAGTTCCTTTTTCAGAGATACCAGGTGACACCAATGTGATACTGTCTGAAAACTGCTCTTCCACACATTACAGTACTACTTATGGCCTGTTAAGGAAAAGGTGCACTACTGTTCAAAAGTTCATCAGTGTAATAGTTTATCATACTGGTAAGTAGGTTGGTCGGTCGGTCAGTAGGTAGGTTGGTAGGAAGGTAGGTCGGTAGGTAGGTAGGTCGGTCAGTCGGTCGGTCGGTCGGTCAGTAGGTAAGTTGGTAGGAAAGTAGGTCGGTAGGTGGGTAGGTAGGTCGGTCAGTCGGTCGGTCGGTCAGTAGGTTGGTCGGTAGGTCGGTGGGTAGGTAGAACTTTATTGATCCCAAAGGGAAATTGCAGTGTTTCAGTAGCAAGACATATCATTTCACATAAACTTACATACACTACGCAGAAAACAAAAAAATAAAAAATAGACATAGGTATAAGAGTAGAAATACAGCATATTTACATAGCATATGAGACAGATTTGTTGTATTTACACAATAGCAGGTACTGAGTTGTACGAGGTAAACTAACAGCCCAATGTATAGACATAACTAGGAGTTGCATCAATATTACAGTGTAAAGTGCACAGTGAAAGTGTCATTGCAGCAGCAGGTTATAATATATATTGCACAGTGTGTATTAACAGGAGAGGAGATATAGAGATGAGGTTCAACACAGTTCAGACAGCAGGAGACCAGTAATTGTTCTACAATAATAATGTACACACTATAGATAGAAATCTATATGACTATATAGACTATATAGACTAGACACTAAAACATACACTGACAATTTAAAGATGCACTATGTAAGATTTTTTAAATTAAAATGTAAAGAAGCAGTATTACTGAGTGAGGAGAGTAAGAGAATAAGACTGAATAAGTCAGGAGCTTTTTTGGACAGTGTCTTACGCTGTGTTACATATTAACGTCACACGCACAACCTCAAAAAGAAGGTCCACCTCGATGTTCAGGTCACAAAACAGGCAAAATCCACATTATACTGATGAAGACATGATGACAATAGTAAATAACTCACTCACATCCTCAGAAGACACGTCCTTCGGCAAGTTTTTACTGAATTCTCTTTCAGCATGCTCGTAGTCATCAGATTCATCCCCTCGGGGAAGGGGTCCGAAACGCAAACCACGTTACAGTATGTTCTACATGTTGCACGCAAGTATACATTTTCACCAGAGAGGTCTCCTAATCCCCAAATATTACTATATGTGGCTTTAAAGTACTTTGGGAACAAGAAGTTATGACATAGTAAAAGAGTAGATGTTAGTAATTAATAAACTATAATTCTTTTAGAATAACATCTAATATTAATTACTAACGTCTACTCTTTTACCATGTCATAACGTCTTTTTGCCAAAGTACTTTAAATTTATAGCATTTGCCTTTAATTAGTATGAATTGCTGTTTGAACAGTGAGATTTCATCTCTGCTTTTACAAATACAAGATATTCTTCATGTTCATCTTACTATAAGTTAATTCTAAATACTATACAGCTTTCTCAGTTATAACAGAATCATCTACAGCTCTTCTTTTTACAGCTTCCTACAGATGTTTGAAACCCATAGAATGTTAGCATTAGGTGCCAAAAAAGCTTATTTGCGCAACGCTTCAGATGTACCACTTTTGGTTCCATAAAGAACTTTTTAATGGATGGTTACTTAGAGAACCATTTTTGTAAATAAGATGTTTGAGTGTAAGGAAACATTTTAAAGTTCAAGGAATCTTTATACTGTGCGAAGATTCTTTAAACTTTCAAAAGGTTCTGTACCCTAAAAATCTCTTTTTCAAAAATGGCTCTTTATGGAACTAAAAGTGTGTAGAATCATTTTAAACATGTATGTGCAAGATTTTTTTATTTCTGTTAAAGAAAAAAGTGATTCCATATATTTGATCAGTAGTGTAACTACATGCACACTGAACCTTTGCGTCTTTGACGCATCACCCTGGAGTCAAACACTTCTTCGTCTTTACACATCATTGCCTCTTGAAAGATGTGAGTTAGAAAACAGAACGACTGCCAATTTCCTGACAAAGTCAATTTAAGGCCGAAGGGACATCAGAGCTGTTAGCAGTGTTTTTTTTCCCCCACAGTGCACTTTCAATGCTATTAACTATTTCAGCGGTGTAGGATACAGGCATACAAGCACTAATGTATATATATATATATGTATAAATGCTTGAGCCACACTAAATTCCTTGCTGAGTGAATTTTATACATACATTCAAACAACTTTAATATTTCTCTAATTTAACGTCATCAATGTTTAATGTTCCCCCTTACCAGATCTGTAAGGGATTTCACTGATTTTTCTGCAAATTCAATGATTAAGAAGTGAACTAAGTCATTCAGAGTGGTTTTATGTAACATGGTTCATTGTAGAAAAGCTTAGTCAGGAATTATTTACAATCAAAATGACAGATAAAATTATACAGATAATAGGCAAGGCAAGTTTATCTATCTAGCACCATTCATTCACTGCTGCCATTCACAGCACTTTACACATGAGAAAATATAGAGTCAATTAAAAAAGTAAGTAAAAGAGAATAGAAATAAAAAAAACATCATTAAGACAATAGATTTGAAAGAGACAATCACTGAATTAAAAAAATAGGATAATGAAGTTACAGAGTAACAGTGTTTTAAACTGAGCTGAAAGCTGCTCAAACTCAATAGTGAAATAGTGGTAAATAATATTGAAATAGTGGTAAAAAAAAAAACTAAAATACATGGCGTTGGAAGGACTATCTTAAAATGCCCTGCTTTTAAGCACTCCATCATGACTTTTTTTTAATATATTTAATATGCTTTTTATGCCAAAATCTTATTCATAATCATTTAGTGTAATAACGTCTGGTTCCTATCATCTCCACTATGAAGAATTCTGACTAAGTTTCTCTACAATGCATCATTTCACATCAAAGCATTCTGAAAGACTTGATTTGCATCTCCACACATAATTATGCAAAAATATTGAAAAACAGAAGGGGTTCCCTTTGAAGGGTTAATATCTAATGGCAAGGAAGAGCCTCATACTGAACATCAGTTTTCATTTTACTGATAAGTGATCACAGTGACAGCAATGTAGCTGTCGATGAAAAAATTATACCCATTCGGAGTCTCCACACAGGCCATTATGAGGCTGAAGGCTACAGCCCACTGCAGTAGTCTGGGCTAATAAAGGCGGCCTCACATTTTCCAGAGCACTGCAGACATCTGAGTAAAGATGCGGTTGATATCCTGAGACACATCTCTTAGTCATAACTCTGTGGTGAACACGTCTCTGAAAATGCATGACGTGCACTATTTGCCTGTCTGGGAAAAACACACTTTTCCAGGTCCCCCCTCTGCTTCCTACTTATGTGGAGAAACTTTTAAACAATATCAGGGGTGAACGTAAATCAGCGGATGCTGTTTAAGAAGAAGTAGAACAAGCGAGTATCGTATGTACCATCAAGGCATGCTTTTATCTCTCCTATCTCCATTCTCTCCAGCCTTTGTGACTTATTTTCGTAATCCTTCCCCAAGTCCTCAGAGTCCATTTTAAACCGAAGCTGTATTTAAATGTCACCCCTGACCTCACCTCTCCCTCCTTTCCAAGAGCTCTGGAAAGTCATGCCCCCCTTGCACTCCCCTCTCGGAGCCTCTCGTCCACACTGTCTGGAAACTAAACAAACGTCTAAGCCCAGCATTCAACCAGAAGACCACTGTGCCTCCCCCCCCAACCAAAGATATCTCAGCAGTGAGTCACCGCCGGCCATCTTACTTCTTCTAACATTTTCCAGTAGGTGCAAATGATTTCCTCTGACCATGTAAAACCAATTTCACTTGCGGGTTCCTCAGTCAGAAACCTCAGAGGCATTCGCCCCCTCCTCCTTTATTTCCAGCTGAGCTCTGCATACTGTTTCGCAATACGGCCTACAGCATTCAGTAAAGCTGAGGTTGGCTTTTGTTCTCCGTAAAGATCCTCAACAACTGTGGATCTGCAGTATATTCACTTTGCATCTGGTAACACTGTGGTGCGACCTCAGAACTGTCATAAAAAGAATTCTGTGATATTTGATGTTGTTCTCCTTTGTAAGACATGAATGACAATTATCACTTATTTTAACTCAATAAACCAGTTTGCACTGGAGGTGAATAAATAGGTTATTTAGGCAAAGATATTACTAATTATTTATTAATTTATTCATTCATTCATTGAAGACCCAATGAGGCCTGAGGCGTCATTTTTAGAGATGGCCTAGTACAAAACCGAAATCACACACAATACAATAGAGAGGAAGTTGGCGGGGAAATAAATAAAAAAACATAAATAAATAATTAAATAAATAAGCATAACCTCCTAAAACGTGAGGGCCTGTACGCAGGTCTGCCCTTCACTTCCTCGCTCTCATAACCAGTGGTCTAATTTCAGGGAGTGTCGTAGTTCAGTCAACAGTCTGGAGGCATATGTTGTTACACTGTGATTGGACTGTTATTAGGTATACATACTGTTCTGTGTAACAAGCTATAAACGCTTTCACTTATATGATACTTATATTCATATTATTACAATTGTCTTACAATTGTGCCGTTTCTGTCAAAACGCACAGCCACACCTAACGTGGACAACGACGCTGTGGTTAGCCTGTTTTTATTTTCCTAAATGTTCCACATATCTTTCTGTATTTTTAGCCTTTTCTGCTTAATTACTATTAAGATTAATGTCTGATTAATGAGGCTGCAGTTAAAGGCGTTAATATGTGGAAAACAGATGTTCACGCTCTTGGGCCATGGAAATGCCGGAGTGGGTAACGGGGAGAGCCGGGTGAATTCCCAGCAGGCTGTTAAAGTTTTGGTCCAGTTAATATTGGATAACATATTGTCGTTGTAAAAACATAACCTCGTGTCTATGGAAAAGTACCTTTACAGGAGCAAAATTTTCTTAACTTTCAGTGTAATGTAATATAACGGAACAAGTCTTTTTCCGCCATTTGTATTGATATACTTGGCATGAAATTTTACATTTCACATAATGTGGTACAAGGTTTTGTTCCAACAGCGGCAATAAATATATATACTGACACACAAAAACCTAAGAACGCACAGACAAACACAAACAGTCACGTCTATATTTGTAGTAGTTCTCCTCAAGTGACACAGTCCCAGTTTGTAGATATCGCTGCTGTTGGAACAAAACCTTGTGTGTCAATTTTTGCATTTTTCAGTTTTCATAATTTGAAAATACCTGTTGTCCTTTACATTGTGTGTACAATTCATGACGAATGGACCAAAAGAAATGGCCCAAAATGAGAAAGGAGTCTGGTTACATTGACTTACATAGAAAGTAAAGCCAATTTTTTCTTCACCTGTCAATTTGCTATTTTGGAGATACAAGGTTTTGCTCCAACAACAGCAATATGTGAATCATATGAAGATGGACAGCAGTGATAAAAAGCAACAAGCTGAAAAGCTAAGAAAAAAAGGCCTTGAGAAGAATGCTCCAAAACATGGGCTATATTTGAATAGGTGGACAATGAGAAAGCTATTCAAAAGCTTAGCTAGCAAGAATTAATATGTGGTACATTACCTGACATGAAAAGCTTTCTTCAGTTACCATTTTATCACAAGCTAGATAGCTTAATAATCTCACTAGAAAAGGCTGACAGCTAAGCTATTCTGAACATAGGGGCTACATCCATTCTTTAATAAGTTACTAGAAGATAAGCTTATAGCAATATCAAATGAAGAAAGTGACAGGATTTGTTCTTATGAAATTTCTTTGGGGTTGGCTGAACTGCATCAGGTAACCTTTAGTCTACAAAGTCTCACTCCAGCCCTGGTCTTTGGAGAATGAAAATGCAAGATAGTGATTAAACCACCCAGAATTGAGTGAAAATGAAAGGTAATGTAAGTCAGGTAGTTGTGTCATAGCAGTGATTCCAAAAAGGATAAAAGACTTCTACCCCTAAATATCATTTGCCTTCACTCTATAGAATCAGTACTGTCAGTAGCATGGTATCTTCCACTGTGATGAAAACCAGGCAGAGACCTCAAATAGTTCATCTAAAAGATCTGAGATCTGGTGATAAACCCCAAGCAGGGAAGGTTATCTCAGGTTTCCTCCCCCCCCCCC
>JAILXH010115127.1:10653-22484 GCA_023558415.1 Piaractus mesopotamicus
CTGGCGACGCTCATGGGGGCTTGGACTTGGATTTTTCTGTAATGCTGATTTTTCTGTAAAGCTGCTTTGTGACAACACCTGTTGTAAAAAACGCTATATAAATAAACTTTGCTTGCTTGCTAACTTGATTAGAACTTCTAGAGCTGTACTGAAGTCCCAAGGTGTTAAATTAACCATCAGCATAATTGCAAAGTGGCAGCAGAATCAGCCAATCATGTTTTAATTTTTAATAGGCAGGACCAATTTTTGAGAAAAAACTCTACACAAATTTTCTGTTTCACGTTAAATACTGCAGTAGTTACATTCTGGTCTTTGAATGCGAGGTAGAATGGAAAATTCAAATAAAAAGCCCATTTCAACCTCGTCAGAAAGTGTTCATGTGAATTGACATTACCTTAATACTAACAAACTACTAAAAGAACAGTTATTATCATTGTCATGGGTTTGTTCATGTTTTGACGAAGTTCCAACATTTAAGGCCCAAATTGAAGGCCTAGGTCATGGTTCACCACTGTAATTATGCTTTTATATACTTGCAAACATATATTTGCAAAGTATTTGAGCAGGCGGAATATACCTTACAGTGCTACAGACAAGAGTTAGTCATTTAAAATACAGTAAGTGTGGGTGACGTTTAAAAAAAAAATTAGAAACAGTGTTCATTACTGGGGCATGGGTGGCGGGAGTTTTAGCCAGACATGCTACCAAAGTGCAATCAGTACCACACTAAGAAAGTGAGGTTCAAAAGCAGACTTAGAGATTTAGAAATTCATTATTTTTATTTAGCTGTGGGGGGCAGCTTTGCCTCTGACAGGCACTATCCACAACTAGTCAACTGCTGCCCACACACCAAGTAGTGAATTTATAATTATTACAACTGTTAATAAAAATAACAATAATGTTAATCATTTTACTCTGTACTTATAGAGTATGTTTTACACCGGTGGCAGCTCAAAGTGCTTTACAGGCAGAGGATAAAGCTTAAGAGTGATAGAACAAATTGTGAGTATTCAGCTAAACACATTAAGGCAGAAATATCAGATTGAAAAGATAAATACCAAAGAGCAGTAGAATTTTAATTAAACACTAAATTAAAGACATTTTCAAATGCCAATTGAACGTGAGCACTGAGCTTGACTAATATATGGTGGAATTGAGTTCCACAGTTTAGAAGCAGGATAATTGAAAGAGTCTATGTGTTTTACTGAAGGTGTTTGCAGAAGGTCAGTATGTGCAGATCTAAGATCATAAACAGACACACATTCAGGAGCTTTAAGGTCATTTAGAGCTTTAAAAACCAGCAACAGAGCCTTAAAATCTCTTTAAAAGCAGCTTCCTCTGAGTATTAGTATCAACGATCACCAGTTCATTTTTTTGTGATTTAGTTGTAGAAAATTTCATGACATCCACTGAGAAATATCTGACACAAACCTTTTTTTATTAATTAAAAATGATTTAAACTATTCTAAAATTGTGGCTGTGATTAACACTGTGATTAACAAAACCTGCACAAAGATCCAATAAATCCAGAATAGAAGGATTTTGTGCATCAGCGCTGAGCCTGAGGTCATTCACACCATGAAACAATGCTGTTTTAGTACTATGGTTAGAATGAAAACCTGAACTCAATCAAAAACCATCTTAAGAGATGAAGTAGGAACAGGATCAAGAACACATAAAGACAAACCTAATTTGTTTATAATAGCTCCTGAGAATTGATGACAGAAAAAGATATCAATACTAATGTAGGTGGCTTATCAGGAAGGTTAGAGGAGCTTGTTTCAGCTGACTTATTAAGGCTATTTTATTTTGATAATGATTTGCAAACCCTCCACAAATTTTAGAAAACAGATCACCATGAGACACACTAGCATAAAAGTTGAGTTTAATTAGTCAGCCTGTGGTGGAAAAAGGATTTTAGTATTATGTAAATAATGAACACAAAGAGAGGTGCTTTGATTTACCACAATTTTTCTTAAGCCACAGATTTATGCAAGCTTTTCTTCCATTTGACTGTTGCAAGAATGTGAAGAGTTTTTTAAATCTAGCATTTAGATCAGAGACCAGATAATTAAATGAGAGACTTATGGCTGTATTTGATGAACTCTTATAAATGTTTTTTTTTAAACTTCATAGTGAGATGACCCTGTTATTGCTTCAAATAAACTGACATGACAGTATATGACATCTACTATGACATGTTTATGGCTTGGTTATGTTAATGTTATGTAAGAGGATTCAAGTGATATGTAACGTTGCTGCTGTGTGAGCAAAAGTGGCTTGCACAAATTGAGGGGTACCAACAACTGTGACACACATGGTTTGTTTAAAAAATTATATATTTTTAAGGAAAGGTTTTTGACTCAATTTACTTCAATTAAAGGCTTGATTTATCTGATATATTATGATATATCTACCACAAAATAATAAATGGCAGTTTTATCAAGGGTGGCAATAATTATGGAACTGACTGAAACTGTTCATAATAGCAAGCAAATAACATTTCCCTTACATTGTAAACATATACAGAAATGATTACAATCTTGACAAATAGTGGTAAAAAATTAGAAAAGAAAAATATGACTTTGTGATAATTAGTGCACAACTAACAGTCAGCCTTCATATCCCTCAGCCCCACTGTCCTACCACTGTCTGATTAATATATATAAAAAAAAAAAAAGAAAATAGAGTTTACAGTTATAATGACATATTGACAATTCAGGCATAAGGAGCATCAGTTATTCATATGCTCTGTGCAGTAGTTTTTTTTCTCTCAACCTTTTTTGTTCTCTCTTCCCTGAGTCAGGTTTATATACAGACATGTCAACATTTTTCTTAAGAAGTGAAGTAATTTAAAATTAATCAGATCACTAACCCTTGTCTTTCTCTGCAGAGAATCAAAATACTTATAAAAGCCTGCCAAAAGGAAGTATAGAGTAGTATACATCACAGTCACAACACTAAATACTTAAAATAACCTACAAAAGAGAAATACAGAGTAGAATCCCACACGTTCAAAACACAAGCTACCAATAAAAATCTGCCAAAGAGAAATGTAGAGCAGAATATTGTGCAATCACAACACAAAATGCTTAAAAACCTGCCAAAGAGAAATACATGGCAAAATACAGCACACAATACAAAACACTTACATAAACATTCCAAAGAGAAATGAAGAGTAGAATACTGCACATTCAGAGCTCAAAATGCTGTAGATTCAATTCGAAATACATTTCCAAAGACTTGTGAAGAATACAGAGAGAGAAAAAGGCATGATCTACATTTACTTGATCAGTTTTTGTGGTAAACATACAATAAAGTTTGAACACCGCAAGTCAAACAGCATGTTTTGATTAATTTGCAAATGCAAATAGGTTAACATCCTCTTTAGAGAACAAACATGAATATGGCATTGTTCTGCAGATTTTTAGTGCATGATTTATTAAATATTTGTATTTATTTATTTAAAATGTGTGCATTTATAATGTGAAAGTAATATTTGAGTTTAACACTGGAAGAAATAAAACAAAATATAAAATGTGTCATAACTGCACAGATCAAATTTAATTTTTTTTTCAATATGTTAAATTTTAGCATATAAACACTAAATGTGCATTAAAGTGTGTTCTCTGTGGTCAAGGTGTACTTATTTCACTTAGAAAATCAATAAAACTAAGGAATTAGACCAGGGTGCCCAAACTTCTGCATGCAAACGTATATATCTAGATTGCGCAGATACATAGTACTGATTTACACAGTGCAATTAGCATCAACTATATACAATAATGCATGCACAAACTGAGTCATAATAAACCCTAAAGACATAGAGACTATTCTACTTTACAGAGAGACACAAAGGTCCCAAAGCCACCCATTAACCCTGCATAGAGCGGCTCAGTGAATGTGGTGTGGACTGTGTGTAGGTGGGTCAATGTTTGTGCATCAAGGGAGACTTTGTAGAAAGACAGAGTGCCAGCTGGCCAGTCCAGATACACTCCTACTCTGTCAAATTTGGGGAAGAGGGAGGTGTAGAACTGGTATGGAAGAATGCTAGTGGAGGAAGAAGGAAGTTCAATTTTCTTCTTATTATGCAGCACAGAGTGTTTGTTCTTAGAGCACTCCAGACTCCAGGATTGTTCATTGGATCCAAACTCACATTCCTTTCTGTCTCCTTTCCTGCTGATGCTTCCATAAGCCATGGCTATAATAGCCCTAAACCCAATCCACACAGCCTCCCAGTAACAGCGCCCAGTCAGACTCTCTCTACACAGAACCTGTGGACAGTTTTCAAATCTGTCTGGATGATCAGGATGCAGACCAAACTGCGGTAACCAACTTATTAACTTTAGTTCCTCAGAGAGACACAATCCTTTGTGTGCTGTGTTTGGGTCCAGAGTGAGCTCACAGATATCTGCACATAAATACACACATTAGAGGACATTAGATAATAATAATAATAATAATAATAATAATAATAATAATAATTTCTCTGAAACTGTTAAAAATAATAACTAATAATAAATAATGTTACAGAATAATGTTAAGGTCAGTCTAATTTAATTTTGAATTGACTAGCTTCACTGACTAAAGACATTATGGGCAAATGTTAATACTAATGCACTTGCAAATGTGCCATCTTTTGGATTGCTATCATTGAGGTGTGACCAAAACAGCAAATTTTCCTCAGCGTATAAAGCACCCACTAGCTCATTAACATTAGATTATCCGAACCGGCATCCTCCATAACTGCATCCTCCTTATCTGACAAAAAAAAACCTGACACTTTGTCACTAAGCCACAAAAAGATTTCCCTATTTTTATTAATGCAAATGTTTCCAGAATCTTTTTTTTTTTTGCTTTAAATTTGCCTACACATAAATTTTGTCTGCACCGAATGTCATTTAACTGTAAAGTGTATTTTTTAATTAAAACATTTTCAGATATACTCCTCTGTGTGCTTCTACATTTTCCTTGTTCTACTGAATTTTTGTGAATATGTTAGCATTTGCTGTGTACATTGTGTGTGTCTTACATTTCTTTAGTCCAGGTTTCATCCTGATCTTTCCTCCATGCTCCACTCTAAAGAAGAAACACACATATAAGTGAATACATTTGTCTCATTGTCATTTGTCTCAACAGATACTAGGGATACCTGACTAGCTGATGGACCTAGATGACATCAACTAGAATAGTTAGCTTGGTTAACAAAAAAGCTGCACCACAGCTGGCCATGCCATCTCTGCTTTCTCTGCTGTGTCTGATCCAATTGTATCTGCACAACACACACTAACATGCCACCACCATGTCAGTATCACTATAGTGCTGAGAATGATCCATTTACATTTACATTTACAGCATTTAGCAGATGCTCTTATCCAGAGCGACTTACAAAAAGTGCTTTGTCCATCTAGAAAAAGTAAAGTATCTTTGCCAGTTACAAATAGGTTAGAGAGAAAGTAATTCATCACCCATATAACACCTGACCATTGAAGAACAGGGTAAAAGGGGGCTAAGAAATTATGTAGAGAGACAGATTTGTAGGACTACAATTTGTAATTGTAGAACAACATAGTGCACCAATATGGTAAGTGGAGCTGACAGGAGCCCTAACAGATACCTGAGTATATTTAGAGTGCAGTGTGGATCCTTCAGTAGATCAGAGAGCAGCTTCACTCCAGACTCTCCTGGGTGATTATAGGTCAGATCCAGTTCTCTCAGATGGAGGGGGTTGGATTTCAGAGCTGAAGCCAGAGAAGAACAGCCCTCATCTGTAATCATACAACCAGATAATCTGCAGAAAAGAAGGAAAAGTAAGAGCAGAGTGAATGGTGGGACATTCTACAAACAATGAGTGCATTTATTGTAAGAGGAAATGTGACATGACTGACAGCTGTGGAGTCAATTCAATTTCTTGGGAATGATAATCACCACAGATCTAAAGTGGAATGCCATCATCACCTCCATGGCAAAGAAAGCCCAGCAATGTATGTACGTAATGTATGTAATTTGTGCACCAGCTGAAAAAATTTTATCTACCTCAAGAGCTGCTCATTCAGTTCTACACAATCAGTCATCATCACTTCTATCACAGTCTGGTGCAGCTGTGCTATGTAACACAAACGCATTTTCAATACTTAAATTTTTCATTCAAGAATTCACTTTACATAGAGTTCACCTTAGTATCTCCAGTTTACAATATGAACTCTTCAGTCCAACAGAGAGCAGTTTTACTCCAGAATCCTGCAGGTCATTGTTACTGAGATCCAATTCTTTAAGTGAGGTGTTCTCTGATTGCAGAATTGATCCCAGATTTTCACAAGCTTTTCCTCCAAGATTACAGATTGCTAATCTGGAAGGGGGTGAAAATACAACAGATCTTACTATATACGCAAAAAGAATACTAAAAAGCATATTACGTTGTTTAGACCATATATTACAATATGTTGTATTTATTATATTTCTAGGATTGTTAGTAATAAATGCAGTAGAATTCTAAAATCACACAAAATAAACAAAGAAATCAGGAATAATGTTACCATGTTTATAATTTATTGTGCTTTATTAACTTTTTTCAACAAAAATAAATTCACAGAAAGTTCACCTGAGTGTCTCCAGTTTACAGTATGAACTCTTCAGTCCAGCAGAGAGATGTTCCAATCCTGAATCTTGCAGATTATTGTTACTGAGGTCCAGCTCTTTCAACAGGCAGTTTTCTGACAGTAGAACTGATGAAAATGTTTTGCAAGAATCCACAATGAGATTACAGCTAGCTAGACTGCAAAAGATAATACAATACAGTACATGATACAGGTCAATTCGGGATTATGGAATCAAATGACACAAAAATGTCTGGGTCAGACTGATGAGTACAATATAATTCTAAGAGTCTTTAAATTGTCATGTCTATAGATACATTTTAAAACTTTAAGAACAATACATAAAATAAAAGATGCCAGTAAATAGATGTTTAGTCCCATTGGTCTGGCCATATTATTTGCCATATTATCATCAAACCTAATATTCCCTTTTTTTAGACACTGAGGAAAGAATCTTTGCATGCCTGATCCATCTCTGCTGATTTTCAGCTCAGCTAAAGAATCTACTCTATTATGAATATTTACAAAATTTTAGTCTGACATTTGTCTCTTTAACCATTATGCATTTGTGACTACTGTTCAGTGTAGTACTTGTGAATTTTCCACTTTAGTTTTTTCTTTGGTTTGTAGTAATTTTGAAAAAGTGTCTGAAAGAATTTTATACTTGATATATAGAAACAGTCTGGAGGCTTAGGCTATGTGAGCAATGAATGCAAGAATTTTGGTAACTGGGTTGCATTCATTTTTTCAAATGTATTCATTTTTTTGTTTTGTTTTTTTGTTTGTCAATGGTTTGCTCCTCAGAGAGCTTTGTTGTATTTTAGTATGTCTTAATAATGCATTTTAAATCTACATAAGTACAGTATTTAAGACATAATTCAATTCAAATACAAAATGTGTACTTGTGCTTGCATTTCTTTGTATAATGACTGGAAAAATTAATATGGAAAATCAAAGTGCTTTTGACTTTTCATTTTTATTGTCTTAATGTCTTAATGACATATGAAAAAGAGAAAAACAGTTGCCCATTTGCAATAGCAGTTCCTTATTATGGCGCTTTGGTGCTGCCTAAATGAAAATGCAACTGCAATCCTGTTTTTTTTTTTTTTACTGTCAATAAGGCTTCCTGTCAATTAAAACACTCTACCAGGCTGTGAAGAACTCTGTCCAAAGTTATTTTTGTGTGGAAGTGATTCTTGACCAACTAGGGTAGCTTATCGCTGCACAAACACCAATGTTTGTACGGTGTGACCAGCTTTCGGCAGAGGCTCACTGTTGAAGGAACACTGGTCCTGAATTAGCAGAGTGAGGCATTCGCTTTCACTGGCTTTACATTTTGAGCCAATGGCATTTTAGTTGCAGATTGAGATCAAGCTGGACATAATCAAACAGGAACAGTCGGTCCACATCTACATAGAGAGCAACATTATGATATTATAGTAGGGTTGCAGCGCAAAACCACATTACAAAGATGAAGACACATTTAAGAGTTTAGAAATGTGGAAAAGGGATATGGACTGAATTCTGAAAATCACCTTTATCCTGTGATTTCTATCTATGCATGTATTAATCATGCATTTTTGTCTATCCTGGCAAAGCTGTGCTGTAACTATTTTCAGGTATTTTAATATTATTTCTTTGACACAATTTTTTCTTTTTTTAGAAGTGTATAGTTAAAGACATACACAGTGGCAGATTTAACTGACAGATTTGGCTGATATGTTTTCTGAATTAAAAAAATTGTGTGGATAAATACTGTATCTTACCAGTCCTGTTGTCAATTATGTCAATAAAAAAATATCGCCCTACACAGATGTTTTGAGAAAAATGTGTAAATGATACTTGCAGGGCTCGTCTTGTGTTTTTTGCCACAGGCAGGAGTCTCCTCAGTCCTTCATCTGATGGTCTGTAGTTCCTCAGTTCAAACTTCTCCTGAGTCTCCTCTGACATCAGCAGCACAAATACCAGAGCTGACCACTGTGTAGATGAGAGTGTCTGTGTAGAGAGATCACCTGAGTTCAGGTAGTTCTGGATTTCAGTAATCAGGGAGTTGTCTTTCAGTTCACTCAGGCAGTGGATGAGATTCAAGCTTTTGTCAAATAATACTTGCTCACTCAGTTTCTTCTTAATGTAGTCAGCTGTGTCACTGACACTCTCACTTTTCATCTTCAGGCTTGGCAAAAGTTCAATTAGGTCACTTTGATTGGACTCCAGTGAGAGGCCAAGAAGGAAGCGAAGGAAAAGGTCCAGGTGTCCATTTTTACTCTGTAAGGCCCTGTCCACTGCATATTTATGAAGATCTGTTAGACTCTTCATCTTCCATGTAAGTTTGTTCCAGAAATCCTCCTGTATGAATGCATTCCTTTGCTTGTTGCAGTGTGAGTGATGAACATACAGAGCAGCAAGGCTTTCCTGAACACTCAGATGGACAAAGCTGAAAATATTCCTTTCAGAAACTCCTTCCTGCTGACTGAAAATCTGTGTGCACACACCTGAGAACACTGTGCCATCACTGACATCAATGCCACATTTCTTAAGGTCATCCTCATAGAACATCAGAGTGCCCTGCTCAAGATTAAGGAAGGCCAGTTCACCAAGCTTCAAAATTACATGCTCAGCATCAATGGTTTTTGTTGTGCTCTCGGGGTATTTCTTTTTCATTAGGTTTTTCTGCTGTAGTAGGAATCTTATGTACATTCCTGCCAGGGCTGTGGGTCTGTTCTCATTGTTTTCTTGAGCCATCAGTGGCTGAAGCACAGTGGCAGAGATCCAGCAGAAGACTGGTATTTGACACATGATGTTGAGGCTCCTTGATTTCTTGATGTGTGAGATTATTTTTAATGCCACATCTTCATTACAGTATTTGCTGAAATATGCCTCCTTTTGTTCATCATTGAATCCTCCCACTTCTGTCACCAGGTCAATGTAATCTCGGGGAATCAGATGGGCTGCTGCTGGTCGGCAAGTTATCCAAATGAGAGCAAAGGGAAGCAGATGTTTCTGAAGAAGATTTGTGATCAATGAGCCCACTGAGGTTCTCTGATTGACATCTTTTACTTCTTTTCCGTCATTAAAGTCGAGAGGGAAGCGGTACTCATCAAGCCCATCAAAAATAAACAAAACTTTACCATCATCCTCTGGAAGAGACCTCAGCGCAGTTTTTGAGGAGAAAAAACATTGATTCAATAATTCAATCAAACTGAACTTTTTATTTTTCTTCAGATTCAGTTCTCGAAAGGGGAGAGGGAAAATGAACTGTAAGTCTTGGTTCTCCTTTCCTTTCGCCCAGTCAAGTATGAATTTGTTGACTGACACAGTTTTGCCCACTCCTGCGATTCCTGTTGTCAACATGTTTCTGTTACATCGACTTGCATCATGCTGGACTTTGAAAAGGTCATTGCATTTTACAAAATTTTCCTCCTCAGTAGATCTGCTGGAAGATATCTCAATTTGCATCACTTCATGCTCACAAATGACTCCTCCACTCTCATCCTGCACTATAATCAGATCAGTGTAGATATCTTCCAGGAACTTTCTGTGGCCCGTCAGTGAATTTCCGATTAGTATACGTTCATATGTCTGGATCAGAGTGGACATCAGCTGTGTGTGCAGTTGCTGATCTATTGTCAAAGAAACATAAGAAATCAGGGTTTTTTTTATATCATGGAATACTCAGCGTACCAATTCCTTTAATGTACATAAATGTAATCATTTGTCTTGTGGGACAAATTAGGAACAAGCTGACATAAGATGCTTCAATTGATTTGGAGGCAACAAACAAAAATGCACATGTTGCTCATAAATTTAGGTATCGCCACAATCCAAAAGGTGAAAAAGTAAAAGGTAAGAAAATGTGATGGTGGTAATAATTTCAGTTTATTTGCAGTAAGAGCACTACCTGAGTCTTCAGTCAGAGCTGCAGTGGAGGAGGCTGCTGGGCTCTTTTCAACTACCTCTGAGGAAGTAGACAAAGGTAAAGCAGCATGTTAGAAAGAATATAAGACACAAAATGAAGTCAATTATGTTTTGGAGGCAGCAGAGTTTCAGTTGGAGGTATATTAAGTATAAATATTGAATATTATCTAGCCTCATTACCCCCTCTGAGTTTGGTGCTCAGTTCCTCAGCCAGTTGGTTCTGGTTTATCTTCTTCAGGATGGTCTGTGTGATCTCCACTGCTCCCTTGTGGCCATAGCTCTGCACCATCTTGTCCACTGTGTCATGTCTACTTGCCTTCTCTAGCTGAGCCCTTGGGATGTGAGTAAATCCTTCCATACCATTGATCAGATACCACTGGAATAATTTTAAATCCTCTTCAAATAAATTCTGAAGAGTATGCAGCAACAGCTCTGTAATTTTCACCATTTTGCATCACTTGATAGGAATTCTGGTAAGCAAGCAGAAGATGTAGAGCTTATTGAATGCATGACAGGCATGTGAGAAAGAAGCATCACTACAGTTAAGGAACATCATTGTAGGTCAAAAGTATGAAGATGGACAGCACCAGTTATATAGTAGGTATTTAATGTTGTTCATGTTTCCTTACATAGTCATACTTTTAAAAAAAAGAATCACGATTGATTGCATTATTTTTTGTATTTCATTTTAAACAATCACATCCAAAATTTATAAAATTTTATGTCCTAAATGCATTTGGTTCACCTTATTTAACCTTAAGTTTTTCTATTTAAAAAGCATTGCATGCTCTTATAAGTATATGTATATGTAACACGATTTCCAATTTTCATCTAATTTTTCATCATCCACATCCAGTGACAGCTACAATGTTTGCATGTTCCAATGAGTGTATATATCATCAATATCATATATACAGTCAATGAGTGTATATATCACATATGCAGTCAATGGGTGTCTATGTCAGATGTATCATATATAGAGTCAATGAATGCACATATCATATATATTATTTCTTTTTGGAAACTGCAGCCATTCATGCGTTCAACCTTTTTTTCCCACTGATTTAGGACGTCAGTTATCTGATCTGTGCACTAAACCTACCTAAGTTGTTAGGTTGGTCTAGTTGAATGAGCAACTTGTTGAAAAAAATGTTTTGCTCAGATTTTTAGGGTTTAAGCACACAGTGTCTAGAACCCTATTGTATTTGCTAGGATTTGTTCTTCTTATGGGTGGCACGGTGGCGCAGTGGGTAGCGCTGTCGCCTCACAGCAAGAATGACCTGGGTTTGATTCCCGGCCGGGCGACCGGGGTCATTTCTG
>JAILXH010115132.1:0-13056 GCA_023558415.1 Piaractus mesopotamicus
CAAAGAACTTTTGCTTTTCATCATCTACGGTACATAATAACATTAAAAGATTCAGAGAATCTGAAGAAATCTCTGTCAGCAAGGGACAAGGCCAAAAATCAGTATTTGCTGGCCATGATCTTTGGACCCTCAGACAGCACTGCATTAAAAACAGGTATGATTCTGTAGTGGAAATCACTACATGGGCTCAGAAGCACTTCTGAAAAAAAAAAAAAACACCGTCTGTGAACACAGTTCGGCGCTGCATCCACAAATGCAAGTTAAAACTCAAAAACGCAAAGAAGAAACCGTATACAAACAGGATCCAGAAACACTGCCACCTTCTCTGGGCCCGAGCTCATTTAAATTGGATTGAGACAAAGCAGAAAAGTGTCCTGCAGTCTGACAAATCAAAATTTGAAATTCTTTTTTTGGAAATCATGGACACTGTGCCCTCTGAGCTAAAGGCCACTTGGCTTGTTATTAGTGCACAGTTCAAAAGCCTGTATTCATGATATAGGGGTGCATTAGTGCACATGGTATGGGTGACGTGAACATCTGTGAAGGCACCATTAATGCTGAATGATAGATACATGTTTTGGCAACATCTTTATCAGGGAGGGCCTTGCTTATTTCAGGACTACAATGTCAAACCACATTCTGCATGTATTACAGCAGCATGGCTCAACAGTAAAAGCGTCCAGGTGCTAAATTGGCCTGCCTGCAGTCCAAAACTGTCACCACTGAAAACATCTGGCGCATTATTAAATGAAAAATATGACAAATGAGCCCCTGAACAGTTGAACAGCTGAACAGCTGAAATGCTATATCAAACAAGAATGGGAAAACATTTCACTTTCAAAACTACAGCATTCGGTCTCCTCAATTCCCAAATGCTTACAAAGTGTTGTCAAAAGAAGAGGTGATGAAACACAGCGGTAAACTTGCCCCCGTCCCAACTTTTTTGGAAAGTGTTGTTGGAATCAAATTCAAAATGGTCATATATTTTTCAAAAAACACAAAAAATTCTCAATTTCAACATTTGATATGTTGTCTTTGTACTATTTTCCTTTAAAAATGGTTTAAATGATTTACATATTACACAGCGTCCCAACTTTTTTGGACATGGGGTTGAAGTTCTAGATGCCTGCAAGACAGATAAGTATTGAATGCTCTCATCTGGTTAAGGAAGATGTTACAATTGAAATATGCCTCAGAGGCTGTTAACTAATTTTAAATACTTGCAAGAACAATAAGTAATATTGATGAAGAAAGGTAATATTGCTGTATATCTATTAATGAATAATAACTACAGTACTTAATGCTGCAACTTAGATAAAGAATAGATGAGTATAGCTATATAACTCAGACTGTTAACTAACAATATGTGCCCCAAAACAGAATCCTCCATCTCAAAGGCTGTCATATAAAATGTTTACTTATTAGAATTGCTATTGACATAACAAAGTTCGGGCCCACTTTATATTGTGTCTCTAATAACTGTGTAGTTACAGATGAATAACATATGAAGCAATACTGTAACTACTGCTGATTTAGTCAATGTTACAGATGGATTACCGAACTACAGCCTGTGTATTTACACGTGTATCAACTTCAGTTTTGCCTCATCTAATTACAAAAGTGTAACTTTTTGATACACTACAGATCACAAGTCTTTTCCAGCAGCTAAAGGAAGTACGTTTTACATAATTACTGTGGAACAACTGTGTTGTAACAAGGTAACCTAATAACATCACATTAATTAATACTATTCTGTACCTTTATAACAACTACACAGGAACTTTCCTGTAGTGTAGTGTTTACGTTACACTTTAAATGAAGTGGACAGTTCCTGTGTAGTTATTATGTAGGTACTGTGTAATAATGGATTGGTATATATATATAATATAGATGTTGCTTTGGGGGAAATGCAAAACATTTAATTAATGTCATTAAAAGTTACATGTTAAGATAAGGGGACGTCTGCTGCGCTGTCACATTACGGAATGCTAGCTAAATGTTAGGAAAGCTGACAGATACAGTGTAAGTAATTTCTTAATGTAAGTTATTACATACTTCCTTTTTCTGCAGGAAAAAAAATGAATTACATGTATGTTATTACCCTTCTGTAATTACATGAGAGAATAGGCTATTCCAACTATTAAGAAACACTTGCGTAATTACATGAGACAAAGCTGAAGTTGACATACGTGTAAATAGAAATAGGCTATACTTCTGTAATCCAACTGTAACAGTGACTAAATCATCAGTAGTTACAATGTTGTTGCAGATGTTGTTCAGATGTAACTACACAGTTATTAGCAACACAATATAAAGTGGGACCCAAAGTTCAGCTTAATGCATTTATTGTAACATGCATTTTTTTCCCCTACATTCTGACACACCTAAAGTGTATTAAAAATAATATTCATTTAACCCTTTAACTCCTAGGCACATAATGGATTCTCTTTGGGTGTTAGCACTGGAAGAAATGAATAAAGAAAAGGGGAAAGGAGCAATTTCAGTGGCGTTGTGAAAGATCTAGCAAATGCTTTGGGAAATCTGAAGGTGATCCTAAAGTTTGTAACAAAACTCTTTGAAAAAGGGTCTGATTACTTTATCTGAAGGGGACTCTTATCTAGCAGCTTGTAACTTTGCACAAAATAGAATCACAGCCTTACTGCATGCACAAAGTATGATTTACACCCATAACATATACAAAATATACAAACAGGTATCATCTGGTGTTCTATTCATGAAGTCTTTTGAGTAACAACTGTCCACTGTCTTTGAGTCTGAACCAGGGTTTAAGTCTCTGCTTGAAAGGAAATAAAGGACTGATCTCACCAAGTGAGCAGCTTTAGTCCAAAAAGGTGTTGTTTCCCAGGCTACAGCTACAGATGATCAAATGAAGGCAGTACAAAGTGAATAGATGATCCAAGTCCTTAAGGCCCATGTAGAAGTCCAACATCAAAGCAGATAGAGCGTTTGGTCTGTGACCCTCCATTCCATTGTCCATAATCCGTCCCATAACAGTTTGAAAAGGTAGTAAAAAAAAGTCCTTCTACAACCAACAAAACACCATCAATGTTCTTATCAAACTTATTATCAAACTTATCAAATCTTATCAAAATATCAAACTTTCCAATAAACACATTGTCGTTTGTATAAATGTCCTTTTGTAGTTACATTGGGCATAAAACCTTTGGTTTCCCAATATAAGGACTACACATGAAACAAACAAACAAACAAACAAACAAACAGCTGCAGCAGTAGAAACCCCACTGTTTGTAACACGCGATTACTCACAATGCCCCACTTCTTCACTTAAAAATACCATTGAGTCATGTCTCAAGGTTGCCCCCTGTGGCGAGAGTCCGCCATTACACAAAGAAATGCTCAATGGAGCTCAATGGAGCCTACGTAACCATGGGCAGTGGTTACAAGTTACACAAGCCAATTCATGCAGTGCTTACGTTTCATTTACCTTTGTTAACAGCAATTCTACAAGAGGTTGTGTTGTGTGGATAATGAAGGACCATTCAAGCCATGATCTACAAAACCGAGAAGAGTATTCTGTCAACCGCATAGATGAGAATCTACTGGCATACATCCAAACATACATGAGCCTCAAGGGGCCTCAAATGCTGAAATTTTACATAAATGCAAAGACTGGTATCAGAGTCAAGGGAAGAGAGATTTCAGCGACAGGCAGTACTACATTACCCCTGAAGACATTGGGAGGATCAGAAAAAGCTTTGACCCGCACAACAGAATGGATGGAAGTGACTGTATTAGTGTTGACAAGCAGTTGAAAACAGATTTAAAACACAGTACCCTTATTATCAGCCTCTTTCTCACAGTAAGAAGCAGCCCCTCATAATTGTAGCAAGCACAAAATGGTAATTGCAGCAGCTGAAAGGATTAGGCTCTGATTTAATCTATCCTGATGCTGCATACAAGCGACTGACACAATATGGATATGCATTTTATGTGGTAACACTTTATTTGGATGGTCCACTGTAGATTATTTGTAAATGTTCAGTATATATTTAAATAACATTCAACTGAACTGTGAATAAATGCCACAGAACTTGAGGTTGAATGTAACTTATATGGTTCACTATAGATGCTTTGTAAATGCTCAGTCTGCCTTTCAATAACATTCAACTAAATGCCTGTTAAATTCAACTGAACTTGAAGTTCAGTGTGAAAGAGTTTATTAAATCTATCCCTAACCCTGGACTTCGAGTTAGGAGCGGGAATGGAATAGACGTGTAGTGGTCTCGCTCTCGTATCTTTTTAGTATTTCTACCTTTTAAACCCTGCAACGCAGCTTCTTTTTTCAATTTATAGGACAAAAACAGTTGTTATTGCTTCATCTCACCTAAATATGTCCTCCAAGTCAACGAAACTAAGCAAGAGGGAACAGAGCGTCAAGGTTGACTCCAAAGAAGACGCGAGTAGCGACCTCAACATTGCGTCTTTAGCCAGTCTCCTGGAAGAATACCAAAAGTCCCTTTCTGCGGAATGCAAGTCTTCGATCTCAATTCTAGAAATCAAACTCAACATGCATCCATACCACGGTTTTTGAACATAACCAGAAGATTATCTCTCTTGAATCCTAGACGAGTGCATGCTAGCCCTTGAAGCAATTTGCGCTATGTTAAAGGAAACGAATGCCAAGCTGTCAGCAAAAGTCATCGACCTTGAATCCCGAAGCCGCTGTAACAACATCAGAATCGATTGAGGGTCCTCGTCCTACAGCCTTTTTCTCTGAACTTCTGGCAGAGGTTTTCAGCGATGAGATTCTCCCTTCTCCGCCGAGGGCCGTTATTATCCGACCACCACACTACCAACAGAAGTAGAGAATCATCCGTGAGGCCAGAGCCAAGAGAGGCATGCTCGAATCATCTCGAGTAAGGACGGGGGTAAGAAGAGATTTGCTTCGGTTGAGGAGGCTAAGAGCAACCTAACGAATATCCATGCTAATGGCATGTAATGCTATTGAGAGCATAAACGTTTGTGCTAGTTGAGTGCTATTACTGTTACTAATACTGTTACGTTATGTTAAATCTCATGCTTCTTCCTTTAATCTCTCACATGCTTGTTTTTTTGTCATGTGTGGGGTTCATCTTTATGTATGACGGGTACGAGACTCTGGAAGTTAGGCTAATAGCCGTTAAGTTTGGAGCTGAAACACTCAAATGGGATTGCGTATAGGGATAGTGTAGCCCCTGGGGATTATGGAGTGGTGCTGGTGTCGTGGGTGTGGTCCTTTTGTCCTTTGATTATTTTTTTTTTCCTTTTTTCCTTCCCCTTTTTCCCCTTTTCTTTATTCTTACCCAACTTTACTTACGCTGCCCAATCAACAATATCTTTTGAATGGCTAGCAGTGACATGATTTGCAGTGGTAGGGGAGTATGTTTGATTTCCTGGAACGGCAAAGGGATGAATAATTCCATCAAAATCAGCAAGCTACTAACACAGTTACAACATCTTCAAGGTGATATCATATTTTTGAAAGAAACACACCTTCGAACCACAGAAATCTCTCATATTAAGAGGATTTGGATGGGACATTTATTTCATTCAAAATTTTCTGTCAGGGCCAGGGGGGCTGCTATCGCCTTTCATAAAAACATCATGTTTGAATCAACAAATTCCATTCTAGACTCTAATGGGCGTTACGTCATAGTTTCAGGCTCACTTTATAACGTGCCAGTGATCCTGGCCTGTCTGTATGCCCCCGCCTGGGATGACGAGGAATTTTTTAATAAGTTTTTCTCCAATCTTCTAAATGTGGATAGTCACTACATAATCATAGATGGTGACTTTAACCTCGTTCAGGATGCAAGTCTTGATAGGTCGTCGCTTATACAGCCACATTATCCAAATCGACCAGTGCTGTGTTAAATTATCAATCTCGACAAGAGTCAATATTAATTTTCCTTCTGCCCCAATCTTTGCTAAACAATGGAGATTCAGTTTGCATATGTTGTCCAATAATGAGTTCAAGAACTTTAATAACACACAGATTAGTTTCTATTTTGCAGCTAACGATACCCCCGAGGTTGGTAGTGACACTTTATGGGAGGTCTTTAAGGCTTTTATCCGTGGGCAAGTGATCTCCTATTCCTCTCAGGTGAGAAGTGATAACAGACAAACTTTTCAAACTTGACACGGTGTATGTCTTTGCACCTTCCCCCACTCTTTATAAGAAACGCCTTCAGTTGCACTCAGAACATGACCTCTTGATGACGCACAAAATAGTGAGACAACTGCGACAATCTAATCAACTGTTCTTCGAACAGGGAGACAAAGCAGGGAAGTTGCTTGCCCACCAGGCCCGTGAGGCTTAGACCTCCAGGTTGATTTCTAAGATGAAGTTACCATCAGGTAATATAACCTCAGACCAGCTGAGTCTTTTTTGATTATTATTCCAACCTCTATAACTCAGAACGGCCCCTCAACCTCTCAGAGTTACACTGCTGTCTTGACACACTAAATTACCCCAAAGTTAATAAGACTCTGGCCATGGACATGGGTGGGCCCATTTCCACCCTAGAGATACAAGAGGCAATAGGGTCACTCTAAAATGGATAATCCTCTAGGCCTGATGGTTTCACAGTGGAATTCTACAAAGCTTTTTCTACACAGCTTCTCACAATTTTGACAAGGTTATACAATGACTCTTTTGATAAAGGCAGACTTCCACTAACCTTATTTGCAGTGACTATTTCTTTGTTACTCAAAAAGGATAAAGACCCTACCCTTTGTAGTAGTTATAGAGCAATAGCGCTCTTAAACATAGATTTCAAAATTCTGGCCAAAGTTCTATCTCGTTGTCTTCAGCAGATAATGCCAGACCTTATTGCTCCCGACCAAACAGATTTTATACAAAGCAGACATTCATTTTTTTAACTCCAGGAGATTACTTATTATTCTTTATTCCCCTTCTTCTAACTCACCTAAAATTGTAGTGTCCCTTGATGCCAAAAAAGCCTTTGATAGGGTAGAATGGGGTTATCTGTTCTTCATTTTAGACAAATTGGGTTTTGACTCTAGCTTAATTCGTTGGATCTGGATCTTCCCTGCTTTTCAATTTGGCAATAGAGCCTTTAGCGATTTGGCTTCGCAGCCAGGAAAGATTTGAGGGCTTTATACGTTACAATGTAGTCCATAAACTTTCCCTCTTTGCAGATGATCTTCTTCTTTACCACCAATATTGGAAATTTTGGACTAGTTTAGCCAACTCTCTGGTTATAAATTGAATCAGCAAAAAAGTGACAGATTTTTTTGTTAATTATTTAGCAAAGTCCCTTCCGCAGTCGATCTTTCCCTTTAAAATAGCATTAGGGGGTTTTAAGTACTTGGGAGTATTCTTCACCAACTCATTTAATGACCTTTTCTCCAAAAATTTTCAGCCTCTGCTGGACAAATTTAAATCAGACATTACCAGGTGGGCCTCCCTTCCATTGTCCCTTACGGGCCATGTCAGCTTGATTAAAATGATCACACTCCCTAGATTCTTGCATACTTTTCAACATATCCCAGTGGTCATTAGTAAATCTTTTTTTGTCAACCTTGATCATCTGCTGAATATATTTTTATGGGACAACAAACCTGCGCATCTCAAGAGGTCAGTTCTTCAGCTCTCAAAGTCTGAAGGAGGCTTGGCTCTCACTAACTTTCCTCACTACTATTGGGCTTGTAACATCCATAAATTACTTTACTGGGCCTATTGGAGAGCACCAAATGGTCTCCCACCTTGGGCTCATATTGAGATCTCATCCTCCTGTAGCTCTCTACATGCTGTACTTTGCTCTCAGCTCCCCATATCTGTTAACAAAGCTTCTAGTAACAACCGGTTGTTACCAGTACTATTAAAATTTGGCTCCATTTAGGAAAGATTTTGGTTTTCATTGTGCCTCAATCCATATGCCCATTCTAAAAAACCACTTGTTTCCTCCATCCTGCTCTGACCCGGCTTTCCGCATCTGGTCTAGTAATGGGCTTACCGCAGTCTCCGAGTTCTATAAGGATGGTGTCTTTTCATTCTTTTCAGACTTATCAACGAAATTCAACTTACCCAATAGTCACCTCTTTCAATTTTTTCAGGCCAGACATTTTGTTCAAAAGCTATTCCCCCACTTCCCCAACCGCCCCCCTGAAACCTATATCAACCAATTTCTTACTGTTGATCATTCCCAAAAGCAACTCATATCTGTTATTTATAATTTAATTAAATATGTACAGGTAGCAATCTACTGAAACTCTTAAAGAGTCCTGGGAGGAGAACTTGGTAATTACTATTTCAGAAGACCACTGGATTCGCTTCCTGGACTGGGTACATTCCTCTTCCATATGCGCCAGACGCGGTCTACTGCAGTGTAAGGTGCTCCACAAAGTTCACTTTACTAATGCTAGGCTGGCAAAAATATTTCCGAATCGAAGTGATGCTTGTGAGAGATGTAAACAGTCTCCGGCCGACCACGTGCATATGTTCTGGACTTGCCCCCGACTTACTAGCTTTTGTTGTTTTCACTTGAACAATGTAAAATGTTTGTGAAATTCTATCCTTAACCCTAAACCTGACCCTAACCTTAACCTCAATGCAAAACCTACATCTACTCCTAACCCTAACCATAATGTTGTTGATAATCAACTGAGGATCACCAGAAAGTTTGTTAATGATTTAAGTAGCTGTTTATGTAGCTGTAGAGCATCTATAGGGGACCATCCAAATAAAGTGTGACCTTTTATGCAGTTATGGTAAAGTCTGACCGAGGACGTGGAATCCCTGTTGCATTCTTCATTAGGAGTGAAGAATTCAAGTGACAACTTGTCATTGTGTCTGCAGAAGCTTCAGACAGCAGCAGGTGCAAATCAATCAAGGTAAAGTCTATCCTAAAAGTACGTTAAGTGTTATGTGTTTTGTTATGCTATTCCTGAATCTTTTAAACATGTATAAGAATACAGTTTTATCTTGCATTATGTTTTTACTTTACAAATATGTTTTAAATGTGTTTACAGGTGTGTCATGGTATATAAGCACCTTAAAGAAATCAATACTGTACGCAATGTATTTCCTCATGCTAAGGTGCTGCTTTGTTGGTTTCATGTAATCCAGGTAATATATTTTTAGTAATGAATATAATATTTGCAAAATCTGTGTTGGAGTTATTTGGGAGACTTATCCATATTTTCATGTGCCTTTTAAGGCAGTTCATAGATGGATGTTACGACAGCAAGGATACAGCAGAAGTACATCTGTGTGAAATTAAGTTATACGCTCCATGGCTGTCCTGAAGAAGTGTGTGAAAGTATGTATATTAATAGGTAATGAGAAGGCCTGTATTCAGTAATGTCCCATGCACACCTTAGACAGTTGTGTACATTACATTTTTGTTATATTTTCACATTACAGGCTGAGGCCAAAAAAGTAAAGATCTCACAGACAACCTCAACAAACTAACAGGCAGCACTGTCATCTCTAAACATCTCAAAACTCAGTGGTTTCAGTCTGCTGAAATGTGGGCAGATTTTGGCAGAAGGGTGTTTCATCAAAACACTGAGACAAACAATCTGGTGGAGAGGTTAGCTGCATGACACTTTTTAAAATTTATACTGTGGCTGTAATTTATATAGATAAAAAAAAAAAAAAAAAGAGGAGTTATTTTCTCGTGAAGATTTTTTTACAGCATGAAGTACCAGTTTCTGCATGGCTATGCCAACAGGCGTGTGGATGAACTTCTACTAATCTTACATGAGAAGGTCATTAAGTGTTACAGGTTTGTTATCTACCAGAAATTTTAATAATGCATATTTAATATGTTAATAATATTTTACGCTCAGAAAAGGTTATTACTGCACTAGAACGCAAAGTGTGGAGTTTATAGACTGAACTGCTGCAGAATGGATTCCAGACGCAAAACTGAGTCTTTCAGCATCGGCTAAGGAGGCAGCAGACAGAATGTTCAAAAGCGGCCTGTGCAGCAAAGCTGCGCTCCAGTCACCTGGGAGATGGTCAGTGCCATCAGAGGCTGATGAAGCCAAAAGTTACGGTGTTAATCTCATTACAATGCAATGTCAATGCCCAGCGTCTGAAGGTGGAAATTTGCGTAAACATATTGCATTTGTTCAGATGATTTGTAAGCAAAATAAAACGGACATGAATGAGATTAGGAAAGAGGAAGCATACCCATTACTGGGCAATAGCTTTTGCATTTGGGCAAAGAACATTTATATGTTAACAGTTCAGGGGGCTTTGAGGTTGTTAATTTGCAAGCTAAGCAATGTACTTGTTTAGTAAATAGCCTTGGAGAAATATGTATATGTTTGAGGCTATCAGAGATTCTGTTTGGGCATTCAGTCCATTTTCAGTAACCACTGCAAAGCTGTTAAACAGATGATATATGATCTCAAAGACTGGTGTGAGAGTGCAGACTACAGAGAGGTGCCTGAAATACACACTGCAGTCTTGCATGCTCACATGCTTGCATTTGGGCAGTATGTTAAGATAAGATTGCATGACTACAGACAAAAAATTGAACTTGCAAAACGTGCTGTTCATAACATGCATAACTGCAAACTGACAATAACAGATCATTGTGCTGTATACACGCACAGGCTGGATTCAAAGTTCCAGATTCATTCTTTACAGAGGGAAAAAAAGTACAAACCCAGAACAGGTCAGGTAAATGAGCTGTTCTAGTATAGCAATTTCTGAAATACTTAAAGGAAAACCAGTACAGTGCTCGGTAAATAATATGTTCTAGTTAAGCAATTTAACTAATTAAAGGAAAACCAGCACAGTGCTAAGGTAAATAATCTGTTCTAGTTCAGCAGTTTATGAGCTAGGTACATTCTATGTTTTTTTAGGATCAGTATTTTTTTTTAACACTGTGACCTTTTTTTTTTCCGTCAACTTACAAGTGCAGTTTTACATTTGTGATAGAACAAAGATTGTTTCTGGAGATTTCCTACTGCTTTAACTTTTGTTTACCTCTCTGAATTCAAATAAATTTATTCATACCAACCAAACTTTGTGTTATAATACTACATTAAAACAAAAAAAAAAATATTCTTATTATCTTGTATATCTTATCTTATTTACATTATATGCCACCAAACATTTTTTTTAAGTAAACAGTACAGGGTAGAGTTGTTGTTTGTGTTGGTAAGAAGTTGGTGTGTCCATGCTAGTGTCAGAAGTAAGGTGTACAGTTGTGTGAGCATGGGTGTTTGTACATGTGGGTGTGTCCACCTAAATGTCAGCAGTATGGCATGTGTTTGTGCAATCAGTAGAAACAATATTTGTATCTGTGAGTGTATCTATTCTACTCTCAGAAAAGGGGCATGGATTTGTGTGTGAGGTTTGGCTCTTGTTTATACTGATATATATGGTTCTTGTTTATATTGATGCCAGAGCAGTAAAGGTCTTCACTTAAAACTTCTGTACGTCCAGGGGGGTGGATAAGCACTTTGTGTACGTGTTGCTTTGCTTTTGACAGGTTAACTTCATGTGTGCTAGTGCGGTTCTGAAGACTAGAAACTAAAAAATATATATAAAAGAAAATAAGAAAAATTCAGTTGCTACACCAAATGTGTGCTAATTTCACATGTGACTGACAATTAATGTACGCAATGAATGTGTGCAATAAACCTTTTTGGTGACATTACCTAACAATTTTTGACCCTTACTTTTCTGGGAGCCATTGTCCTGTTTAAGGAAAAGAAAACAGAGTAAAGATTATTAAATTGATCTTTTTGTATTTTGTATTAATTATATTTGTTGTTTCACAAATCCTGCTGCACTAAATCCAGTTATATAGGACTAATTGTGCTCTCTTTTTAATCAAACATGCAGTTGGGAGGTGTTTCTTTAAGTGCTGACAATATGCATGATATCCTCAGAAAAAACATTTTGTAACATACTGTGAATTCATTTATCAAAATAACAAATAACCTTACAGGCATCTACAATTAGTTAACAGCCTCTGAGGCATTTAATTGTAATATATCTTTATCTAGATGTGAGCATTCACTCCTTGTCTGTCTGGTAGGCATTTAGATTTAACGGCCTTGGAGGCATATAACAGTTGTAACACATCTTTAGATGAGAGCATTTAATAATTCTCTGTCTTACAGGCATCTACAATTAGTTAATTGTCTCAGACGCATATAACAATTGTAACATATCGTCTTTAATGAAATGAGAGCATTCGCTACTTACCTGTCTTGCAGACTTCCACAACAGCCTCTGAGGCATATAGACATCATAATATACTTTCTTTATTTAGATGAGAGCATTCAACAATTCTCTGTCTTACAGGCATCTACAATTAGTTAACAGCCTTTGAGGCATATAACAATTGTTATATAGTGAAACATCTTTATCTAGACAATGGCTATCTATACTAAACAACATCTGTGGCAGCATTCAGCATTGCTTTTAAGTCTTGTAGGAAACCATTAATAGTTAAGAGCCTGCTAAATATATTATCTTACCTCTTATCTAACTGTCAGTATTTAGTACTACATGAGTATTATAGGTATCTTTCAAATACTACCAGCCTCAGAGGTTCATAGAATGGTTAACCAGTGGAAATTAGCTCCCAATCACAGCTTTGCCTCCATTTATTCACCATTATTTGCTCATTTTTGATGTAATTATTTGACCATTTGCATACAGTTTCAAGGTTTTTCCTAAAGGAAAAGAGATGAGCGTCTTTTAGCATAGTCTAGCTGGCTAGCTAAGCTAGTTAAATATGCTAGTTGAGGTATAACATATTGGTGCAGCTCATGACTAACAGAGCAAATCCATGCTTAAAGATATGGTATATGTACCATATCAGTGATATAAAAACGTGATTTTCAGTTTAATGTTTGAAAATGGAGGGAAGAAGAAAATTTCCACCCCCGGCTATTTTTGCATCTAATTGGTTGGAATGTTGCGTTGCGTAGAACTGCTCAGGTCGATTGTGGTTGGCTGTAAAGTCCATGGGCAGGGCAGTAGCTGCGCTGTCTTACAGGATACGCTGCCTCTCAGTCCTTGCTGAGGGCCAAAAACAC
>JAILXH010115145.1:2507-14126 GCA_023558415.1 Piaractus mesopotamicus
TTGTAACAGCAACCCTTTAATTTCACTTCAAAACATGAAATTTGTAGCAACAACTTTCCTTTCTTTTAGTGATGCCTACAAAAGCTATTTAAATGCTAAAGGGTGCTTGTGGAGAGTGCTCAGCCTGCCAAGAATGCACAGTTAATTCAGTTAATGATTTATATTAATAGCCCTTATTGCATTTTACCCTGCATTATGTTGTGCCCAATGCTCCCCTATAATGTGTTACGCAATAATTTATGTTGCATGTTGCAACGTACTATTTTGTAATATATTATAGTGCCTGTTGCAATGCTCTCTCTGGACTTTTCTTTCTTGACTTTTGTAAATTTCTTTTGGCTTTTGTTGTTGCCCTAAAACAACTCATATCCCCATTCAAATATACTAATGTAACTCCAGAAAGGTTTGCGTTTCATGTAGACTATTCTACAATACAGAATTTTTTAATGGGAAACAAAAATAAAGGAATTAATAATTTTCTTTTATAACAGCTACGATTTGTTGTCTTTTAGCACAGAAGACAATAAATCACCAATAGCACCAACTACATAAGTGCTGCAGCTGCTGCTTTAGCCACATTTCTGTGTCTGTGTGTGTGTGTAGGTGGGAAAGTGGGAGAATGGCTCATTGTCGATGAAATACCACGTGTGGCCGCGGTTTGAGCTGTATTCTGGAGCAGAGAGCCGCCAGGATGACCACCTCTCCATTGTCACTCTGGAGGAAGCTCCATTCGTTATAGTGGAAGATGTAGATCCACTGAGTGGAACGTGCATGAGGAACACTGTACCATGCAGGAAACAGCTAAAGATACGGTACACACAAACACACACACATACACTACGGCTCAAAAAGTTTCGGATATTACCAGTTACCATATTAACAATTTTAGTTGTCTTATTGCAATACTGACTTGTACAGTGTGGATTTAAATATTGGTCATAAAATCTGATCTGTGATCTTTTACCCATATACTTTTTGTTTATGTATTTAGTTTGATGTTAGTGTGAACGCTAAGCGCATCAGAGCTAAAATGCAACAGTATATCATTTTCTGCTTTGGTCCGTACCAAGAAAAGCAAACTATATAAACAATATATAAATGCACCCTATGTGACTAAAATGAATCAGGCCACTTTATACTGAATATTTAGGGCCCTATGTTTTCCATAATGCAGAGAACACAGATGAAATTAAAGAATTAAAAGTGTCAAGTGTACATAAGTACCAGTTGTTCAAACCAAATTGAGGAGCAGGGCATTATAATTTCATTTAAGTAGTTATCATTATCATTTTTTTATCAAAGGCTATGCACAAGCCAGCTCAAAATATGCTACACAGATATCTTGTTTACACATACAGCGCCCTCCACAAATATTGGCACCTGGTAAACATGAAAAAAAAAACAGGCTGCAAAAAACATTCTTGACTGCTTATCCTTGATCTTTCATTCAGGATGCTAACAAAAATCTCACCTTTATTTGAAAAAAACTGAATCTTATTATGAAATAAATTGTGTCACAATTGTTGGCACAATTTGCTAGATTGGATAGCTGAGACACAACTCAGCAAAAAGTAAACATATCTGTTTCTTCAAGATGCATATGTAATCTTAACGTCTCCCAGACAGAACTATTGTCTGATTGTATGAAAATGGCATAGTCTGGGCAGAGATAAATGGACCTGTAATCTGTCGCATATGACATCAAATGATTTGATGTTGTGTTCAAAAGCTAGTTAACCTGTCAGTGCTGTCAGTGAAAGCACACAGCATTATCCCCTCCACCAGCATTGACCCTTTAATCTCAGCTGTAGAGCGCTTTCGCTAGTGAAATCAGTTGCTGACAACAAAACAAGCACTGGCTACAACAACTTCTGTTGCCTCCCTTTGATTGTTCAAAAGTCCATAACTACAAAGAACAACATTTCTGTAGTGTCCAGCATCACTTAATATTTTCATGTAATGCAGGAAAAGCAGCACAGACACAATCTGTCAAACTGAGATGCATTCATTCGGCCAAGTGCAGTAGAACTTAGACAAACCTGACTGGGACATTAGCCAGTTACAAAATGCATTCAGTGGTAAATATGCTCAAATACTTACACACATACACAGATCTACACAAGTCAATGGTGGACAGCTCCAGTCCTGGAAGGCCAGATTTTCACACAGTTTGGTGGTTTTCCTGCGCAAACACACCTGATTCAGCTCAGCAGTTAATTACCAGCTTTAGAAGGTGTGTTAGGTGTGTGAAGTTGTGTTTGGTTATTTTCCATTTGGAAAATAACCAAATGGAGCTGGACTCTATTCCTTCAGGACATGAGTTGCCCATCCCATTTTTATATAACAATACTGGCAGCGATCAGCTGAGTGTTTTTAAGATGCATGAGAAGCTCCTGATTGGCACACGACAAAAAACAGTCCTGCCAAGCACAGAGAGAGGCTAATGACTGCATGTCCAAATTTTTGTTTGAAAAACATCCAAATTTGCAGAATGATTCTAATGCACACACACACAAACACATGCACACACATAAACAATGCCATTCAATCCTTACATACAGTACTGAGGAAAAGTCAGAGACCACCTTCATTTATTTAATATGAGTCAAAATGACCATTTAGTACAAGTTATTCATTCTAAGGAGACATTTCTGATGAGATTAGATATAAGATAAATGGCACTCACCAGCCTAGAGTCCAGACATTGGAGCGTAAGACGCAGAAAATGCAACCAACATCTAAGAATTAACTTTAGAGGTGTGGAAAAATATCCCTGCAGACTACTTTGAAAAACTAAATGCAGGTCTGTCAAAAAGAAGGGACGCTGTAATAAAGGTAAAGGGTGGGCACACTAAATACTGAAAACATGAGATTATAGTTGTTGAAGCTTCAGTGTAATTAGAATTAGAGATACAGTACTGTTAAAAAGTCTTGGCAGTAAACATATTTTTGCTTGTAAAAACATCATATAACATTAGAATATACGCAAATATACATAAATACAATAAACATTTCTAGCAACCACATACATTTGTTAAATTCTATCACCAGCACACTTGATTTAACATAATGAAGTGTTAATTAGCCCAACCAGGTGTTGGATAATAACTATAAACTGCTACAATGAGAGGTTTGGAAATGGTTAAACAAGCACATTGATGAACATAAAATCATTACTTATTGTATAACTATTTGTTATTTATATATATTGTATATCGCTCCTGTCGGAACAAAACCTCATATCTCCATTTTTAGGTTTTTGACATAATTTGAAAATGCCTGATGCCCTTTACATTGTGTGTAAATTTTATGATGCATGGAACAAAAGAAACAGCCCAAAATTACTTGGAAGAAAGTCTGGTTCCATTGACATACATTAAAAGTAAAGCAGGTTTTTCCTTCTACTGTAAGTTACCATTTTGGAGATATGAGGTTTTCTTCCGACAACAGTGATATATTGTACATATTGTAATATTAGTGTTTCGAGCAAATCAACACTTACCTCCCAGATAAATAGCTTTTTAAATTGAATTTTGTCAGGTCCCTAGAACTTTTGCACAGTACTGTATGTTTTCTGCTTTTTTCCTGACACTGAAAAATGAATAAACTGTAGTCAATGGCAAATGAATTAAACGAAGGGTGATTCCTGATTTTTGCAATGTACTTTATATTAACCTTAAATTTACTTTATATTTTGACTCTCTCCCTCTCTTTCTCTCTTTCTCTCTCTTTTTCTCTCTTAGTAATCAGACAGGTGACTCTAGTGTATACATTAAACGCTGCTGTAAGGGTTTCTGCATTGACATTTTGAAGAAAATTGCCAAGTCAGTGAAGTTCACCTATGACCTTTATCTGGTCACCAACGGCAAACATGGCAAGAAAATCAACGGCACCTGGAACGGCATGGTGGGAGAGGTGAGAGGAAGTGTGTGTGTGTGCTGTTACAGAGATAATCCATCACTGGAGTGTTTTAGGGCTGCATGAAAACACCATATTGTGATTGTATTTATTTAAAACACACTGGCAAACCCTTATTATGGCACGAATTGATAAATTAGTTCAGACAGCTTTATTCACCTGTCACATAAACAAACCATCCATCCATCCAACCATCCATTTTCAAAGCTGCTGATCCTTCTGGGTTGCGGAGGTTGCTGGAGCCACCCTGGACAGGAAACACCCTGGACAGGTTGCCAGTCCATCGCAGGGCAGATACACCGACATACACAGTCACACTCATTCACACCTAAGGACGATTTAGCATCTCCAGTTGACCTGAGTATATGTCTTTGGACTCTGGAAGGAAACTGGAGCACCAGGAGGAAACCACATAAACTACATAAATTAATTGATTTTTTAAATAAAGCGAGGTCGAAGTTGTCTTCTTACTTGTAGCTGCAGACATGGGTGTTTTAAAAAGGGAGAGTAGCTGCAGACATGGATGTTTAAAAAAGGGAGAATTTTCCAGGAAAAACTACAGAACTTGATCGTGCTTCAAATTTAATTCTTATCCATGACTTCAGTAAACTACAATAGTTACCAGAAGTTACGTGGTAGGGTCTTTGTTTTTAACTGTGCCGCTGTTTTTAAGTTTCAACAACAGGCGTTGTTGCAAAGCAGCTTTACAGAAAAATTTGGGTCCAAGCCCCCATGAGCAAGCCAATGGCACCAGTGGCTAGGAAAAACTCCCTAAGAGCAAGAGGAAGAAACCTTGAGAGGATAATAGATTCATTAAATTCATAAAAATTCATAAAATTCGTCAGTTTTCATAAAAATTTCATTTAAATACTATTTTCATAAAAACAAACAGTATTTATTTAACTGTGCCGCTGTTTTTAAGTTTCAACAACAGGCATTGTTGCAAAGCAGCTTTACAGAAAAATTTGGGTCCAAGCCCCCATGAGCAAGCCAGTGGCGACCGTGGCAAGGAAAAACTCCCTAAAAGCAAGAGGAAGAAACCTTGAGAGGAACCAAGACTCAAAAGGGGAAAGTTTTTTTTTTTAAATGCTGTGTGTAGTTCTTAAAGAAATAATTATAAACTTGTGGGCAGGTGTGAGTGTTGGTGTAGGCTGATATACTGTATCACTCAAATGCTCCATTTCCTTTACCAACACGATATATGTAACTAGGGTTGCATCGATACAGATACCATATCAGTGTTGGTGCTGATACTGGCACTTAAAAGCTGTTTTTTGTGATGGGGATATTAAAAGCACAAAGCAAATTCAGAGGAGTATGTAGATTTAACTTAACAACGCGTCAACAGTGGGGGTTGACAAGCAGCTGTAAAAATATTCATGGAAAAATCCGTAAAGCTGGTATTTCATGGGGAAGGCAGTGGTAGTGGATGATATACCAGTTAACTTCTTCCTGAAGTATTTGTTTCATTGATTTGCCATAAATGAGCCAGTTAACAACTTACAGACAGTTTAAAACATGCTAATGGTAGCCCTTTAACTTACCCGAATGGCTGAGCCACACTTCTTTCCGTAATCACTTATCTGCCACTTTGAAGTCAGTAACAGTCTGAGTTAATGTTAGTCCAGGTTTTTACAGAGGGAACCTTAGAAAAAAAGACATTATATATGGAAGTATGCCTAGGGCCCCCATGAGCCAAGGGCTCCATGAAAAAAACAAATTAGGCATACAAATTGCTATCCTATGCTGTTGGACAGCTCAGTTTTATCTGCTAACTTGTATCTGCTAAGTCTTCTTAGCTAGCTAGCTAAGTATCCTGGTCAATCAGTGACATAAAACAAACAGTATTTATTTACCTCCAACTTCCAGCACTCTGGAAATCTCTCTTCAAATTGTTTCCTTTTTGTTAAATCCTTATATATCCGTATGTACTGGAAGGGTAGCGTAGATCCCTCCTTTTCTCCACTTCACGGAAGAGTTTCTCCGCATCAGTTCAGATTGGAATGGCACAGAGATGCTAGCCATCAAAAATAGAATCTATTGTCCATCAAAACATTTTTATTGTCCGTCAAAAACTGACGCGTCACACTCTTCCGCTTGAAGCTAGTACTGACAGCTTCATTGGTTATAATGAGAGTGTTTTGCATGTAATCCAGTGTGAGGTAGCCTTAAGAGTCCCAATTTTTTTTTTTGGATTATGGCTCAAATATCAAATATGACTGAAATGCTTTGTCATTGTTGCTTGCTCTTGTCACTTGCTATTTGGAAAGGGTGAAAGAGGGAGGAAAGCAAAACCGTACATAATGCTAGCATAGATAGCTTCAGTGTTGGGGTACTTACTCAAAAAAGGTAATCCATTACGTGTTACAATTTACTTTTCTCAAACGGTAAAACTTCCTGAAAAACAAAATAAATAAAAAAAGTACTATTTTCTTTTCTTCAGTATTACTCTGTACCAAATTATCTCACTGTATGATACTGATAAAATAAGACAATTTCACTTAATAAAATTAAAATGTCTATTTTTTGCTGTGTAGATGGTTCCACCCCATTCCAGGGGGCCTCATTCCTGTCTTTTTTCTAAAGCCTCAGAAACACTAAATCTGCCCCTGCCGCTAGCCAGGCTAGTGTGTCCACTAGACTCGCTGGTGGTGGTCCTCTGTTTCCCAGGTGCATCAGACAGTGACATGGCTTCGTGGCCTGTTGCTTTAACCAAGCCGGAAAAACTGCAGAAAGCTGTTGCTTCTGGCAGCGTGAATGACTGTAATATTAACTGAATGCAAGAAGAGTCTGACGTCTGAACGTACGCCCAAGTGAACAGGATGCACGCATGAGACAGACAACTTCAGAAATTCAGATTCGAAACAATGTTATCAACATTGTCAGTTTAAAAATTAGCAGGATTACATTAAAACCGCTCTTACATAGCCCTCCTGGTGCTCTTCTTTACTGTTTCTCCAAAACATGAACCTTCACTTATGCAACAATAAGCATTACAATAATGCTAATTTCTGCTTGAACCTTTATGGTATTTGCAAGGTTATTTTAGGCTAATGGTAGTGTACACTCACTTTCCACCGTGGGTTTAATACCATTTATAGTTTGCTCTCACTTTCAGTGATGCACACAAAGCCTTCTTGAGTGCTAATTGCTCCCTCTTGTAAATAACTTTAGGCACAGGAATTTTAGGGACATGTCATTTAAGATACTACCAGTTTGCCTATGAAAATAGAACACTGTACAGTTTTATTATTTTAATGTTTGAAATATTTTAACATATTGTTTAGATCTGGCCATTTATTACTCCAAACTACACACGCCTTATTTGAATACCTGATACATACTTTTCTGTGCAAAAGTCAGAGACAACTCTTCTTTTATTTAATTTTCAGTCAAAATAGTCATTTAATGTAAGTTGTTGATTTTTCAGAGTCAGGAAAAAGTGGAATATATATATTTAACAGAAACTTACAGAAGCCTCAATAACTAAATATAGTATCATATTCATTATTTAGTATGTCCACTCTTTGCCTTTATTACAGCGTCTATTCTTTTTAGAAGACTTGCTTGTTTTTCAAAGAAATCTGCGGGGATATTTTTCCACACCTCCAAAGCTCAGTCTTAGAAGTTGGTTGAGTTTCTCACAATCAAGTAATTCCAAACACATTCAGTGATGTTGAGGTCTGGGCTTAGTGGACTAATAGATCTTTTTGACTGGAAACAAAGTAAAAGAGGGGGTGATTTCTGACTTTTTCACTGTACTCTACAAATAGCACTCATACATCAAACAATATATCCACACAGTTATGCATCATAAAACATTTCTAACGTTAGAAACGTTTCTATTTGCCTTGTGCTAACTTAAAGCTATATTGTTGAAGTTGCTTTTCTCTTGTGTTTATTTGAGTACATGGCCTTAAAAGGACAGGTAATTCATTATTATGCTTAATTAATATAGTAATCCTTTGGTCTAGGTTACAGGTTACATTTGTAACAGGTAATGAGTATTCTGTACTGGAGTAAATTCCTAAAGTAACCTTCCCTACCCTGCTTTTCGCTCTTTCTAGATAAGCTGTTTTGTCTCCGACCTACTTTCACAGTCAGGCAAAACTGTTCTTTTTTTAAAATACTCTGTTTTAAATTTGAAAAGTCAGTTTAATATGCATTCAGCCTGTTACTGTTTAAACTTTCATTTTTATCCATGCTAAATGGATAGTGACCCATTTTCACTTTAACCATGCATATCCTTGATTCCCTGAGTTATCTTCCCTTTTTTTTGGGGGGGGGTAACTGTTTGCTGTTTGAAACAAGTACAGCAGTAAATATGTGATACATTTGTCCTTATTTATTATCGGTTCATCTTTTCTGTGCTCAGTTAGAGAAATGCTCTCTCTCTGCCTTGGTATGCACAAATGTATTTCCTTGTTACTACTTTGCAAAAATGTTTAATTTAAGAAGAATCATTTCATTTTGTGTACACAGAATCAGTTTTATCAATCTGTGCTTTAAACCTGTCTATAATTACTTTTATCTTATTATAAATCTGTTTTTATTGGGATATTGTAATCAGATTTAATACATTGGATATTGACAATGTTAAGTCCAATCCACTTCCAATCTTTTGTTGTGCTCTGTTTAACAAAAACTGACATTTTAGTGACAGTGGCAATAAAGCATGCTCTCGAACATGAACAAAGCATCGGTATCAGTAAATTACTGTTGAAGTGTTCTATAAAACTTCTCTAATATTGCAAAAGTAGCTATGAAAGAATGCATTTGAATGGAGCAAAATCAGTTCCTGCATTATTCTTGCACTTTGTGTACATTATGTACAGGGTGTTTTTGCTTCCCTGCAGCAATTCAAAGCCAGTTATAATCGTCCATCTACTGTTTATATTGCAATACACCTGATAACACGAAATCAACACGCACGCACACAGACAGACAGACTGTAAACAGCTCAGGGAGACAGGGAGAGAGAGAAGATGCAGAGAGAGAGAGAAAGAGAGATAGAGAGAGAGAGAGGGCAAGGGGAGAAAAGTTGATCCTGGATGAATATGTTCTCCCAAAGGATACACACACACCCTTAAACACTTCCACTATCACCCCACGGAAGCACTTCTAGATAAAACCAAGCCTCAGTGTACACACTCCTCACACACACACACACACACCTTGTTTCTAGGTTGTGTTTTGTCCCAGTTTTGCGGGCAGGTATGTAGGGCTAAACGTGCATGTGGATCAGGCCAGGGTGGGACGGAGGGGGAGACAGAGACAGAACGTGGGAGTAGGGGGGGGGGCGTTGTTATTTCCAGCAGTGACCCAGTGTTGTAACCCACTTTTTCTTTTCTTCATTCTGTTGTTCTTTTTTTCTCTCTGCTGCTCCTTCTGCTCTGCATCCAACTGCCCTTATCCCCTAACCTAGGGTAGTTAGGGTTTAGGGTTTGAGATTACCCTGCTCTATTATACCCTGTTTGTTTCAGTTCCTCTCAGTTCAATGCAACAGTCCTTAATTAGCATGTCTTATTAGCAAAACTATAATTATTAAAGTGATGTTTGAGAAAAACATCTAATTTGCCCAAATCTGTTCAATCAGCTAATCTTTGATTTCTGAAATTTGCTTCTTTAGTTTTGCACTAGAGCTGCAAGAATAATGTAGGTAACAAGTAATGAAAGCTCATACCCTACCAAATGGCGCTGTGGCAACTGCATGCCTGCTGTAGACATCAGATGTCTTGGCTGATTGACTGTATTTGGGGTAAAGGGTAAATTGGGGTGAATTGTTTTTCTGATGAATTATGGCTTTAACTGAAACAGAATGTGAAATGTTTCTATCACATTATCTCTCTCTGTCATTGTCTCTAGGTGGTGGTGAAGAATGCCCACATGGCAGTAGGTTCTCTCACCATAAATGAGGAGAGGTCAGAAGTCATTGACTTCTCGGTGCCCTTTATTGAGACGGGCATCAGCGTCATGGTCTCACGTAGTAACGGGACTGTGTCGCCCTCTGCGTTTCTGGGTGAGATGATAAAACACAAACTAAAACGAACTGTGAATGCAAGTATTCAAGAATGGTCTGCTACCCCAATACAGACTGCATATCTCCCCCAAACTGCCCCAATACAGACTGCTATTGGTCCTCTAAGTGCCCCAATACAAACTGACACTGTCCCTCAAACTGACCCAATATACACTGCTACTATACCCCCAAACTGCACCAGAGTGCTAATGTACCCCTAAACTGCCCCAATTTAGACTGCTACTGTCCTGCTTAACTGCCCCAATTCTGACTGCTACTGTACCGCTAAACTGCCTCAATTCACACTGCTACTGTACTGCTAAACTGCCTCAATTCAGACTGCTACTGTACCCCCAAACTGCACCAATGCAGACTGCTGCCATATCCCTAAAATGTCCCAATTCAGACTGTCCCAATGTATACTGCTACTGAACCCCCAAACCATCTCAGTGCAGTCTGCTACTGTACACCGAAACTGTCCCAGTGCAGTCTGCTACTGTATCCCCAAACTGTCCCAATGTAGACTGCTACTGTATTGCCAAACTGTTCCAATGTATACTGCTACTATACACCCAAACTGTCCCAATGCAGTCTGCTACTGTACCCACAAATTGTCCCAATGTAGACTGCTACTGTGCCCCCAAATTGTCCTAATGTATACTGCTGCCATATCCCCAAAGTGTCCCAATTCAAACTGTCCCAATAAAGTCTACTACTGTACCCCCAAACTGTCCCAATTTAGACTGCTACTATATAACCAAATTGTCCTAATGTATACTGCTACTGTATCCCCAATTTGTTGTAATGTAGACCACTACTCTACTTCCAAATTGCCCCAATGCAGACTGCCACTGTATCCCTAAATTGCCCCAATGCAGACTGCTACTGTCTATCCATACTGCCCCAACAGAGACTGGTACTCTACCCACAAACTGCCACAGAGCAGACAGCTCTAAATCTTTATTTTTGCAAATATGTGATTAAATAAAAATCTCTGTACACATAGATTTTAATGGTTTTTTGCATGTTTAAATGTACCCCTTCTGATTTGAGGGTGCATTTTGTCAGTTCCGACTGGTTCACAAACCTCAGAAACACTAAGTTTTGTGCATTGTGAAAATGTCTGTTATATGTTTTGGCATATCGCCTACTATTACTGTATTTCCTAACTGCCTGAACCATTAGAAGATCTGCTGTCTGCTAGTTCTATGCTGCAGTTCAGCTTAGTCAAATGCTGTGGTAAAGTTGTGTTTATACTGGAGAGGTCTTTCTAGATGGTGCTGATGGAGCTGTATGTGTGTGTGTGTGTCTGTAGAACCCTTCAGTGCGGACGTGTGGGTGATGATGTTCGTCATGCTGCTGCTGGTTTCTGCTATCGCCGTGTTTGTATTCGAATATTTCAGCCCTGTGGGCTACAACCGCTGCCTCGCCGATGGAAGGGGTGAGTTACTGCACCCGCACTCTGTCTGTGTGTGCGTGTTTCAACTGAGAAGGATCACACTCAGGTGACACTGGCATCTCCATACTCTGTGCCTTCACACACACACACACACACACGGCTGTCACTATTCACACAGGCTTTTCTCCTGAGGGAGTTTTGTCACTGGCTCCCCATCTTCTATATTCCCACATGCCTGAGAGAGAGAGAGAGAGAGAGAGAGAGAGAGAGAGAGAGAGAGAGA
>JAILXH010115187.1:10976-24114 GCA_023558415.1 Piaractus mesopotamicus
TATTAATATGAAAACATTATAATAAGCTAGGCCCCCAAACTTTTGACAGGCAGCATAAATAAGACGAGAAAATGTGCACAATAAACAAAAAATAAATTAGTACAAAGTGAAGGGAAAACAATCAGCGTAAAGAAGGATAAAGAGAAAAAAGAGAGTAAAGTGAGGGAGTAAGAGGGAGGAACGAGAGAAGGAAAGTGCACCTGCTCTGCACTCCATCAGGCGGTAATTAAACACAAACACTCTCCCATCGCAGAGCCTAATTGCTTGGCTTATACAACTGCTCTCAAGTTACTGCCACACGGACAGATGCCTCATAAACACTCCAGCCCACTCGGTTTAAGAAAGAACAGTTCTCTAAAGTCTGCCCTTCAGTTGACTTCACAGTATGACCTTTCCTTAAGACTTTTTAAAGCTATGTTAATGACCTGTAGTGTGGATCACTTACAGCCTCTGATTCAGTTTTACAGCAATGTTCCATGCAGTATCAGTGCAACTTTACCTGAAAAATTACTTTCTGACTTGAAAAGTCAAGGCGAGAAAAAGAAGACAACCGCCAATGACTTCATGTTCTTTTAGCATGACAGATCATAACCCTCACTTATGTTATGATCTTTGGTCCCCCAATGGCCTTTTCTTACAATTCGTATCAGTAAAATTATTTCTGACTCGCAGTGCTTTGAAAGAAGTGGAGAAATTACAAAAGAAGTGTAGATTCTAAGCATTCAAGAGAAACTACAATTGTATCTGTAATCATATCTATGCTAGTAGATAAGGGTATATTTTACTACAAGTTGCATTTTGAAATTTTATTACAAGTTGAATTTTGAAAATGTACCAAATTTATGTGGTAAAAGTCCCCAGTGATGGTAAAAACTCATTCCTACACAAAGTAGTGCGACACACTGACGGCCGCGTGGTAGGCCAGTGTGCTCTGGCAGAGGGGGCGCATCTGGGAGGTCTTCCAGTACTCAGACTTAGTGTCTGCATCACAGCATGTACGACTGCACAGAGACTGGACAGAACTACTGATTTAACAGATAGCAAGATTGACAAAGCCAAATGGTGTCATGCCACTGTAACATATAAAGGCCAGTAAAATTAATTAATGGAAAAACAATAAGAGGAGATGATTGCTTTGTGTTTGAATGAGTCAGAACTGTTTACCTGTGAATGTCTCAGTGCAGGGGTTGACTCCAGCCAGCCTCTTAGATGTGCCAAAGTCAGAAATCTTCAGAACACCACTGTATGTGTTAACCAAGACGTTGTCTCCCTGAGAAGAAATATATATTCATACAACGTGAAGCTCAACATGAAGCTAGTTTCTGAGAGCGTGGGCACAAATTCAGAACGGACTTTGAATCACTAAGAGCTTACTGTTGATTTGTTTAATCATAGTAACAATAAAATGTGACAATGAAAAGTATGTGGCTGTGCATTTGTTTGCTTCACATTGTAATTTGTATTATAGACTAAATAAAAATTTAGAATCTAAAATCTGTTAGGGCTTTATATATCTGAATAATCATGATAACTGCACTGACAAATCACAATATTAAATGTGAAGTGTAGAAGGTAGAGACAGCTGCTTTTTCGTTGCAGCGTTAAAGGGCTCAACAGAGGTTAAAAGAAGTATCAATTCTGATTCAGCTGGTTGTAATTACCTTAATATCCCGATGGACAATCTGATTTTCATGTAGGTAGCGTAGCCCTTCCAAAATCTGACGAGTATAAAAGATGATTGTGGCTTCTTTAAGAGGACCCCACTTAGAACGGAGCAACGCTGACAGACTACCTGTGAATGAGACAGACGTGACCACAATAAATCTGAGCTGCTCATTTTGAGTTTTATACACTGCTGTAAAAGGAAAGTACCAGTCAAAAGTCTGGAGTCAATGTTTTCAATAATATAAAACCAGTAAGAAAGCCAGTGGTGTCAGTGCAGAATTCCCGTCTTTGTCCAGAAATGGACATTTGGTTAGCAACAATATGCTTCTCCTACAGCAAGGCCCTTAATTTTATTAAACTGAAAGAGCTTTCTCCTCATTTTGGACACTGAATGACAGACATGATACAATTTCTTACTCTGGAGAAAATCAAGTACATAATGCAAGGGTCAAATAATAAGTTTTATTCTCACTGGAAACCATTTCTGTCCTTTATTCCAATTTCATAACATTGTATATTTTCATATCAACAGACTGTTTACTTATTTTATCAACATCTTTAAGGTCTTGAAGGCCTTTTTTTCCTCCATTTTCCTTTGTGTTACTGAGTCTCTGTTTTTATTGCCTTCCACAAATGTCAATAATCTTATCTCAAAAAACTGTAAAAGAGCAATAAAGTACACCTTACTGAAAACTAAAACCTGTATGGAGGCAGATAAATGTGTGAAATGATTTTAATATGCTAGTCCTGTGTATCTTAAACACTACAAATAATTAACAGGAACCTGAAAAAAATCACACACACACACATATATATATATATATATATATATATACGTGCATATATATATGTACATATGTTAGATGTGCACAGAATGATGAACAGAGCTGTAGATTATTCAAAGTGACTGTATAAAGTCAATATAAATATCCAAAAAGCTTCTTTTTCAGAACGGATAATCACATCTCCACAAAAGATCTTGTAAATACATAATAATCGCACACTATTTATCATTGAATAACATTCTTGTTAACCCCCCTCAACAGAACAGTTGGTGGAAACTGTAAGACAAATTTATATACTAGGAAAAATGACTTACCAACTTCAACTGAGGGAAAACGTATTTGCTAACAAGTGGCGAAAATGACGACATATGACGCCATAAAGAATAAATAGACATAAATGTAAGGATACTGTGTCTTTAAATATGATAATTTGATAAGAGTTTTGTAACCACAGACAACCTTTTTTTTCTCGCTCCTGTTCCCCTTTTTTTTTTGGTGTTGTCCTGTCTGTGATGCTTCATCGTTGTATACATTTTGCATATTTTACATCTATATCTACTTGTGTAAAAAAACTCAATAAACATTTAAGTGTAAAAAAAAAGAGAAAAGAATAACATCTTGTTGTTGCCAAAATACTGAACACAACATCTAAAAGTACCTTTTGTTTTGTCTTTTGTTTTTTGTAGCTTAGAGTATTTAAATCTGCACTGTGTTATTATGTTATGCTATGTTGTTATTATGTATAAATCAGCAAAAATGATTGATATGAATAGTGATTCAACACTGTGTGTAGCTCTCCAGCTTCTGCACAGCTTACCACAGATTTCACTCAAATATAGGTAAAGCTATCATGTGATTAAGAGCTTCCAATCTATACTTACTGTTTGACAATAACACTTCACAGTAATCACACCACATGAAGGTTGAGACTTTATTCATCATAAACCACCAAAGGCTGAGAATCAAGGTTCTTATTTACAATACATTTTCTACAGTTTCTTCTTCATCTAGAAGAGCACTAGCAGTGCAATCTGTACACTATACATACACACCTCCAGGAACCTGCTCCATAAAGATCTTGATGTAGCCATCCTCAGACACAGAGCCCAGGTACTGGACGATGTTTCTGTGTTTCAGGTATTTGTGGAGTGCTATCTCCTCATGCAGAGGCTGAGAGTACCTGCACACAGTACACTGCTAATCATCAGACACTGGAAAAGAATGTTTTTACTTCTGACCACATGATGGCGCTGTTCTCACCTGCTGTCCCTCTCAGGGATCTCTTTAATGGCAATGCGTACTTGGTTACTGAGGTCTCTCCCGGCGTATACCACCCCGTATGTACCTCTGCCCAGGACAACCCTATCGCCGTTCTCATTGTAGTCATACTCATACTGCAACACAAACGAGGCTCAAAGTGTAACAGCTATATACACACAAATTAAGCAATAAATACAGCCTTCAAAGACTTAATTTGCAAAATTTTGAGTTTTAAAACTCCCATTTTTTCATGACTTTAATAAAAGCATAGTTTACCTGAATAAGTATAACAAGACTAAGTATTAATGTACGGTGCTTTTGTAATACACTGCTTTTAATCTTTATTGCTAACACCAGCTCATGATGGAGAAAGTAACTCTTTGACATCAAGCATGGTCCTACAGACATGTCTACTTAGGGTACTGACATATCAAGATAATAATAAAAAAGAAAAAAGGCTCAAAACACTGTACTGAGATTGTAACTTTTGTACATTACTGTACACAGTGGTATGCAAAAGTCTGGGCACCCTTCTAAGTTAAAATAAGTTAACGCATCCTTCTGCACATTTAAAGCACAATTACGTTTCTTTCCCCCAATATATCAGCAGCAAAAACTTGTGAAATTGTGCAATAAAGTTTCCAGAAATGTCAAATTTAAGTGGGCTCTCTGTAGACATTAACATATTTTAACTTAAAATTATAGAAAACAATAAAAAAAACAACTGACTTTTTTTTTTTGGTTTTCTGGGACTGTGGGAAATACTGTGAAAAGCTGAGGCAGCCTCTCACCTCCAGAGTGTCCCCATCTCCCTCTCCCTCCAGCTCCACAGCGTTTCCTGATCCATCTGTGATCACCTCTTTCACCATGGAGCAAAACCTTTCATAACAGAACATAAGACAATGCAATCCTCACAACATTGTTATTATCAATGTTCATGTGTGCATGCATGAGTGTACATGAGTATTTAATTGTTTTCACTGTTTTTCTGTTTTGTTTTTTTTTTCTATTAAAGATCTGGCAAAAACTTTTTTATTTACTTTTTTATTAGTGTGCGGGCCCTTTTGAACTAAACTCAGTTTGGCCTAAACACCTACATAACAATAATTTGGACAGTTATTCTTAGGCACGGTGAGTTTGCTCTAGATTACCACGATGTGGTCCCACACTTCAATTCCCTCTTCATACTTTACATGCATTTTAACTTAATAGAGTAACTGAATAATAACTGGATGATCTGCTATGATATGATTAAATATATCTGTATGATCCTAAAATTGAGCATCACATAAAACATGCAGCAAAGTTTGAAAGAAAAAAGACAGGCATATAATACAACATGGCTTCAAAACCATTAAGACTTAAGCAAATTGTCTGGGTGCGGTCCTAAAATTCTAATGATCTCTCTTGATTGACAACCCTCAGTTGAAGACTCATAGCCTGCTACAAGCATGCAGAAAGGAGTGAAAATTCTTCCACTTTTCTATAATACCACCCATAGCTGATCGTGGAATATCTAGGAGGGAACAAATTTTACAAACTGACTTGCAACGGCGGCATCCTATTACAGTACCACGCTCGAATTCAGTGAGCTCTTTAGAACGACCCATTCTTTCACTAATGTTTGTAGACTGCAGGCAGGCAGAAACACCTGAATTCAATGATTAAGAGGTGTGTCCCAATACTTTTATCCATACAGTGTTCTTTGTACATGTATACTGTGTGCCTACAAGAGCAAAGTTAGACCTTCGAGTCTTAATTTTGTTAATATTTTTAAAAGATAAATGTCTATGACAGTGCGTTGTGCACCTGTTTGCAGCAGAACCCACCTGCCACACTGGTCCTCCGTGGAGAAATAGATTTGAAAATCATCAGAGTTATCGTGTACGTACAGGAAACAGCATCGCTCATCAAATTTGGAGATGCTGGACAGAAAAAAAATTATGCCATTATGATAAGGACTGATGACACTGCACTGTGAGGCAGGCAAAGATAACCAGCAGCTCTGGAGAGAGTAAAGTGAGCGGATGTGTAAAGGTCACTGCCTAAAGGAAGTATAAACACACACACATACACACACACACACACAGGAGTAAGAGGGAGGAGAGAGAGAGCAAACAACGCTCACCTGATTCCTTTGATGGATGATGCTGTGAAGTTCCATTCATGGATGCCTTTCTGTGCAGAGTGCATTGAGAAAACAAAGATTTATAATAGTACTTAAAATGAGTTAGTTTTACCATACTAAAAATGATGTTTTCACTTAATTCAAACATGCATATCATATTCACATGAATGAAACATAATACATCAATACAGTTTTCTCTTTCAGTTTATTTACGTTTGGCAATAATTGTGCTGATGCATTTTATTAATGTGGAAATAATCAACTAAATTCAACACTGTGCACTGCTGAGAGGGAACTGCTGACCGTTTCAGCTGGAGACACGTGCCAGATAGACACATTTTTCTCTTCAGCTTCACTGTTTATGGACACGTAAGAGGGCTGGTATACTTTGGTAGGCTCCAGAATCAACACCTTCACAATGGAGAGAAAGACAGAGAGGTTACAGACATCGTTAGCGCATTAGGCTGTGTGTGTATTTAGACCTCTGTTTGATAAACGGTAGTTTAGTACTGGGAAACGTAGGCCATTAGTGGTTCCTTGTGTTGCTTCTACGATGATGTCCATCCAGAAATTGAGTCTCTCTCTCTGAGGGGAATGCTCTGTGTTCTGCTTCTTGAAGTGCTGGATGAGCTTGAGGTTCTGCACCACTGAACGTAAATACCTGAAAGCGAGTCAGGATTCAAGAGGGATAAAAAGACTTGTCTTTATTCTATCTTGCCATTTCAGGGTTTTAATATATTTACCATCAAACTACTAAAATCCACCAGCTCAAAACAATTCCTTATACTGGATATTTACCAGATGGGAGGCTTGAGTTTGAAGAGTTTCTCAGCAGCCTGCACTGCTTTAGGGATGTCGTTGGCCAGCATGCTGACCGTAAAGAACTGCCCCACATCCCAGTAGTTATTCATCTTCTCCAGACTGCCCTTCCGGCCCAGCAGACTGTTTAGCCTGACACCTGAGAAAGAGAGAGGTGTCGTTTAACACTGGAGTTATAAGTAAGAAGGAGAGAAAGAATTAGACGGCACAACAGCACTTTATCAGCCAATAGCAATACTGATCCAAGATTTGTAAGTAAATACTACCATGCCTTAAAATAAACTATTTTTAATTGAAGCACTTCACTTAAGATGAAGATCTAAAAACTGGCTATCATGCTCAAACTACTGGAACTCTACTACCTCACAGGAAGAAGTACACAACCAAGAACTTCACATCATACAAAGTGAGTTTGTGCTATTTCAGAATAGATTTGTTACAGGATTAGATTGGATTAATTCCTGTTTTCTTCTGAGCTCTGGTCCAGCATTTATATCTGCTGATATCTGCCTGATACCAATAAACACCTCTAGAAAGAATGAATGCAAACAAGAACTGGAATCTGAAAGAAAGAACTGGCAAGAGTCTGAAATCTTCTTAGGTCTCACCTATTTTCCTGAGTTCTATGGAGCTCTCAAACTGTTGTCCAGAGACGATGAGCAGCACAGCCAAATTGATACCGGAGTAGAGTGTGGGCTGCAGTTCAAAGCCCTTCCTGTACCTGAACATCCACCAAAATAAAAGAAAATACACAAAAAAAAAAAAAAAACAAAACATAGTGGGGCCTTGAGAAATAGACAAGAGCAGTAAATTATGTAAATAAATGGCTCTGGATGGGATAAAAATGTGCGTTAGGGCTAAACAATTTATTTCTTTTGTTAATTATTGTTACAGTGTTTGCCTCTGCAATATCAGAGGAGGTTGCAATATGTCAATGAGACTAACAAATCATTACACTGTTTACTGCTGTGTTCTCTGAGTATCCTGACTAACCTCAGACACTCCAGACCAGTTTCTGTATGTTGGGATTAAATGACACTCATCTGACCCCACAATAATAAATAGTTTTAGTCAAAATAATTACATCAAAGGTTCACCAAGGTGTTTTAATATATAGTTTATTACAGTTACTGTGAATTGGCATCTGAATAACAATTTTCCTTGATAATGTGATGTACTTCTGAGGATAGTCAGGTGGGAAATAATTAAGAGCATGATTGGGGTATGCTATGATATTATTGGTTAATAAAATTTATTCCCTGTTCCCTACTTGTGTTAATACAAAGTCAGAGGGCATTAAGAAGTGGGAAAAGTCAATCAAAGATTATGGACAAAGACCAATTTTGTCTTTTAAGCGATATGACGAATCATGCTTAATATAATACCAAGGACGTGAACTAACAAGATAAAAAGGTCAATTTTGATTTCAGGTTGACTTTAAGGTATATCAAGATGGCAATATCTAGCAGGATAATCTCGAAGTTTATGGAAGTTTGTCCATATTATGCAGGCCTAATATGTGGTATTACCTATTAAGCTTAAAAGCATGCTCATTTACACCTGTTATTTGCAATAACTGTTCTCACCACTGAATGGCGTTGTCCCTGCTTTTGGTATCCTTACAGTCAGAGTCCAAGAAAATATCCTTATAGATGCGGCCGCACAGACAGAACATGTCAGGAGCAGGGTGCTCACATGACTGAAGAACCTGCAGCATCACACGTAGCGCTTGCTCTCTGTCTCCCGGGCTATTCCGCCTGCACATACAGACACAGACACACACACACACACACATTTTCTAAACCTCTAAACCGCTTATCCTTCTGGGTCGTGGGGGGCAGCTGGAGCCTACCCCAGCAGTCATTGGGTGGAAGGCAGGAAACACACTGGACAGGTCGCCAGTCCTTTGCAGGGCAGACAGACAGACATATGCACTCACGCACACACTCATATCTAGGGGCAATTTAGCGTGTCCAACTGGCCTGCACACACACACAGCCACACACAAATATCAGCAGACAAAATGACTGATCTTTGAACAATGCAATATAAAGTTATAATCACTGACTACCTCAATTAATATCAAACATTCACCTGCATTCAAGCCTGTATTTGCAAACCTAATGTTGTTTAAATATCTTCATCTTGTAAATTTCCTTCAAGACTAATAAAGTGTCTATCTGTCGGTCTAGTCTTGTAGATCTACTGTAAGTTGTGTAAGTTTTCATGGTATCTTCTTATATATATATGTGTTTTTGCACAGTCCTTTTTGTAGTTACTGTAGTGTAGTTACTGTAGTTACTGTAGTGTAGTGTACTGTATCTATCCATTCATCTATTAGGGTATCCACCCATCCATCCGTCTATCGATCTGTCTATCCATTCTTCAATTCATCTATCTATCCATCCATCAACAGAGAGAAAAAAAGAACAGAAGAATGGATACATCTTCTATTTCATGCATACCGATAGAAAAATGAACAGTAGATCTTTATGTTTACCTATTGAGAGCGAAGGCATAGTGGAACTGGATCATGGGCTGATTGGCGAGGTCACAAGTGGGCAACATCTCAAGCGTCTGGACCAGTTTCACCATGGCATCATAGTCCTGAAGCAGAATCCATTGGAGGAAAACAAAGGTGAGAATCAGGATATTTTTCTGCTTGGCTGTATCTGTGATGAGGACTGAGCCTCACCGTCTACATTGTCTACCTGTACCTGTATGTCTCTGTAGGAGAAGAGCAGATTCATAACGATATCTTGAGTAAGAACCTCAGTGTTGTCAATGCGGAGCTTGATTCGAGACAACTCTTTGGCCAGCTCCTCCCCCTGGTACTTCTCTCTGGCTTTTCGGATGTCATTCAACAGAGTGTCTTTGAACGATGCACTGTAAACAGAGAGGGAAAAGAAGAAAAAGACATTCTTCACAGATGTATCTGCTACATTCTCAGGCACATGATGTGTTGCAACTTGGTCTATGTTCTAGTAGCCTTCTAGACTTTTCAGGCCGAGGTGGTAACAGGGTCTATATAAAACAGACAGGAAAAAAAAGTCACAGCCCTCAGAGTTTACTCTGAAGTGATGGTTAGGTCAAAAATCTAACTTGCACAACTTTCTTTTACCCCACATATAGATGACCAGCCAAGAAAAGTTTGGTGTCTGAAGTCTGCTCTTTATTTTTGCACTGAGGCAAATGTAGCTAGCTAGTAAAGGACACTTAAAGCCACCAGGCAAGCATTTAACAAAATGCACACCTAAATCATTCCATACGCGTTCAGCTGTTAAATAATTTCAAATAGACTTACTTATGTGGTTTCTGAATCTGTATGACATGCTGCTATCTACACAAATGGGCAGAAGAACAGACAAAATTCTGACTTCAAGGTGAATGTCAATACTGTTTTAGCTAATTGAAGCAATTTTTGTCCTTTTATTTAATATGACAGTACGTTATACAGTGATAAGTGAACCACGTGAATCAAAGAGCTTTAAAAAGCATCATCTTGAAGGCTGGTTACCACAACCCTCTCATCTCATCCTTCAAAAAAACAGAATAGGGCCCAGTTTCTCCACAGCACTGTAGGATGAAAAGCACAATAACTGTTTATCACATTGCCACAATACAAATATGTAAATTTATTCTTTAAAACAATTTTATTTGAATGTCCTTCAGATGGTCAAATTGCGGTGATCTGTTTATAGTGGAATGCATATTGGAATCACATCGGTATTAGCAAGGAGAAAAAAAAGAAAAAATCAGCAGCATCAGATGTTTAGTTTTACCAAATTTTTTTTTTTTGGGGATATTTCAAAAGCATATTTGATGATGTATTTATTGTATTCTAGGAGGAGCAGAACATTTTGATGATTCTGGGCTACTGTGCTGAAATATGTGCAGAATCCCTGTAGAAATAAATGTCATATTCTCAGATATGAAAAACAGGGTGGATCTCACCCCAGTTTTACATTTTATAAATTTTTATGTATCGGTGTCACGCGTGTAACGAACACTCAGGGAGAGTTGGACTCCATTTCCCAGAATACTCTGGGAGATCACGTGACTTCGGACAACGTCTCACGCACCTGCCAGCGATCAAAGTCTCCTGAGTATTGACCTGTTTCACCTGTGCTGTATCATGTGATCTCTTTAGCTTAGTATTTAAGCCCGGGCTGTAGGTAGAATCAGTGCGAGGTATTGTTTCCCAGCGAGCTTACTAAGCGGTTACTTCTATATGTGTTTCTGATGATTCGACCTTTGCTTCGTTATTTGACTTGCCTTTTGCACTGTTGCCCCGTCTGTTTGATCTGTGTTTTTGTAACTTGCTTGCCTGTTTTTTGACCACGTCTTTTGCCTTGTCCCTTTGGTTCTGTTCGCCTGGTGTTGTGACCACCGTTGTGATTCTACTCCGCTTTTTGGTTTTGACCCCTGCCTGTGTATTGATAACGAGCCTGCCTAGCGATAATAAAACCTTTTTCACTCTTTTAATCCGCACGCGTCTGGATACTGCTGATTGGTTGCAATCGGCACCGACATCAGCATCGACTGACGTGTGCATGAAAAAATCGGATACTGGCATTGATTTAGAATTCCCTTTACTGATCAGTGCATCCATACTACTGATTGCATACAAAGATCTGAGAATTAACTTCAAACCCCCGAACACTTCCTTCAGCTTCAGAGCAAATGACGTGCTGTGGTAATTACTTGTTGTTCTGTGATGACATTGCATATTAAAATATGAAATCAGCTTGCATAAGATGAGCTTACTGTTGTAGACGTAATAGATACAGCACTTCTGTGCCACCACACTTCTAGGAAATTCTGCACGCTGCCATTTTTGCCTGTGTTGTAATTAAATTACTCAATAACTGTGAATTGAGTCATTATGTCATCTGTATGTTTTTTGTGCATCAGAAATAGAAGAAATCTAACCTTTTAAGTACAATGATTGAAAAAAAAAACCCAAAAAACTTGAGTCTGTTGGTCCTTGACAACAGACGCCTCCTTCTGGCAACCCCCCAAATAACTTGTAGTTATATAGACGGTGTTTGATTGTGGTTTGGGTGACGTTCTAACTACATGACCTAACTAATGCCTGCATTCCTCATTTATGATCCTTACAGATTCTTTGTCCACTCAAACCATCCTCCTCAATACATGTGGCGTCCGTATAGACATAAGTCCTCTTCCTGGCAGATTCTTAACATCTCCAGTTGTTATCAACTTATGAATTACAGCCCTGATAGTGGAAATGGGCATTTTCAACTGTTTAGATATTTTCTTGTAGCCATTTCCTGATTTGTGCAGCTCAACAACCTCTTGACTCAGGCGCTGATCTAAAACTCCCTTAACTGATCAGTGCATCCCTGCTACTGATTGCTGAACTTTGCATACAAAGTTGTGTCAATCTGAGAATTAACATCAAACCAGGTTCATGCTTGGTTGTTATGCAATGACATACTGCATATAAAAATATGAAGTCAGCTTGCATAAGATGAGCTTATTGTTGTAGATACGATAGAGCATTTCTGTGCCACTGCACTTTGGGAAAATTCCTCACCCTGCCTTTTTTGGCTGCGTTGTGATAAAATGACTTCATAACTGCCAAATAAAACCAGCCTCATGATAAAGAAAAACGCCTAATAGGTGAATACATAAAACTAAAAATCCTAAAAATCTACCAACGAACCTGACTAACAAACTGCTGCAATTACACAAAATGTGCAAAATCTTCCATTCAAGAGGGTTGAAAATAATGTAACTCTAGAAACGTGTTAAGTGTCAACTATTTTTGTTCTTAATGGTTTATTTTTTGCAAATGCTAAATCTGGATGTCATACAGACAAGTCCATGAATATTTGGACGTCAACAAAGTTTTTGTTATTTTAGCTGTCTACTGCAGGATAGCGTCAATCAAATGAAATAATGAATATGAGCACAGACTTTCAGCTTTAATTTGAGAGTATTTACATTCAAACGGGGTGAACATTAATAAGAATTACAACCACTTACAAACAGGCAGATAAAAGGCCTAGAGTTGATTGAGAAATGTGGCATTTGCATTTGCAACCTGTTGCTGTTGACTCTCAATATAAAGTCCAAAGAGCTGTCACGTCCAGTGAAGCAAGCCATCATTAGACTATAAATCAAAATAAACTAATCAGAGAGATAGCAAAAACATTCAACAGTGGCCAGATGAACTATTTGGTTCATTCTTAAAAGGAAAGAATGCACTGGTGAGCTCAGAAAGATCATGGAAAACAACTGTGTGGGATGACAGAAGAATTCTTTTCCTGGCAAAGAAGAAACCCTTCACAACCGTTTGCTAGATAAAGGAACGCCCGCCAGGAGGCAAGCTTGTCTGTGTTGAAGTCAACAATCAAGACAAGACTTCACCAGAGTAAATACAGAGGGTTTATCATATGTACAACATCACTAAGCATCAAAAACACTAAGTTTCAAAAACATCTAAAAAAAAAAA
>JAILXH010115231.1:0-11289 GCA_023558415.1 Piaractus mesopotamicus
TATATATACATATATATATATATATATATATATATATATATATATATACACACACACATATATACACACATATATACATAGTTATTCTAGAGCTGTATTCAGTTAAAACTGCCAGTATAATGCATACATTGATGAAAGCCAGATCAATATTAAAAACAAATGGTACAGTGCAAAAGTCAGAGACCCCCCTTCATTTATTTCATTACCAGTCAAAACAGTCTTACACAGAAATCATATCTTTAGCAGAAAATTTACACAGGAGCCTCAACAACTAACTATAGTCACAGTTTCAGTTTTTATTGTGTGCACTCTTCATCTTTATTACTGCTTCTATTCTTTTCAGGAGACTCGCTTTCAATTTCTCAAAGAAATCTGCAGGAATATGTTTCCACACCTCCAAAGTTCAGTCTTAGAAGTTGGTTGCATTTTCTGCTTTACTGATGTTGAGGTCTGGACTCGGGGGTGGTCAGTTCGATGTTTCTGCTGTGGGTTGCTGGTTGTAAAAATGTAAGGAGGGAGGAATTAACAAGGCAGTAGGGGTCACAAAAGTAAAGAGTGGACTGATTAAATACTGATAAATTTCATATTATACTTTATGTTGGAGGATTTTGTGTAATTTTCTGTTAAATATGTTTCCTGCTTTTTTCTGACTTTAAAAACTTAACTACAAACTGAATAAATAAAATAGTGGTCTCCGGGTTTTGCACAGTACTGTACATTAACAGTTATATGCAAACATTTGAATGCTCTGGTCAAATTACGTTTTGTTGATTTTTGAGAACACACTAAAACATGGCATTTTCTGCAAATTTTTGTGCACAATTTCTATTTATTTGCTGAGTTCAACAAAACGTGACTTGTAAATGACTTGAAAAATGTGCCATAACGTTTGCATAGACCACATTTTATATTTTTATTTTTGCTTCAATGTGTTAAATCAAATAAAAGCATTAAAATGTGCATATTTTAACTTAAAAAAAAAAAATCAACTTAACATAATTTGACCAGTGGCGCCCAACTTTTGAATTCGACTGTCTGTACATATATTTTTTTCCCCTCCCTCATCCAAGTGTATTTTCCTCCTTTTGAAACCGATCCTGCTGTCAGCATAAGCACTATGCTGTCTATTTGCTATGCATGAGTTAAAGCCAAACACTGAACTTTGAAGTTTCATGCATGTTCTCCTTGAATGCAACATTTATGCAACATTCATAGGCTAAGCTGTGTGAGAGAACGGAGCAGCTCAAATGAGGCGTCTAGAAGGTGCGTTATCTCAAAGAATGAATTGATATATACGCCGGCCTAGTTGAATGTGCCAGCAGGCACACTGCAGATATACATGTGCTTCTGCATGACTGAATATGCAAAAAAACCACTGCCAGCAGTCTTAAAAAGCCCAGTACTTCTCTACTTCCTATTTCCTTTCTATATTTCCTGCCCACTCAAAGCAGGTCACATAGCATAAACTACTGTAAGACCCCCCTCCACGTCACAGTCGGGCTACTGAATGCAGATCACACACAGACTGGCCTAGTTGTCTCTTAACTGGTCTCTCTAGGCTAGTTATGTAACTATGCCAGCAGTAGGCCCTATAAGTAAAGGCACTGCATAACATGGGGCAGGGGTCAGCAACATGCGGCTCTTTTACTGTCCTGTTGCGACTCCACATCAGAATCAGATTTGTAGGTAAAAATAAAATAATCCTCCTCTGCAGTGAAATAAAGCTCTGCTGATCGTTCAACACAGTTTAACAATAAATGGTCTTAAATGCTGGAGTTAATGTAGAACTGCTAATTCACCAAGTTTTGACCCTGAAGATTGGTGAGCAGACTGCTGGTCACCATAGCAACATAGACAACAATCTCGCCTGTCTAGTAACTAACAAAACGGCGTTTTGAGATTTAAGATGAACATAGATCATTTGGAGATGAATGGACTTATTTGCGTTTATAATCACTCCAGCTGGTTTCCTGATACGTTTAATCTGCAACGCGAAACTGTCAAACATTAAAAAGTCGTGAAGCTGAAGCAGCTTCTCATTTAGCAGATTCTCGTTTGAATTTTCCTGTTTCACCTTAAATGGTGCAACAGTTACGTTGGAACGGGAAAATTCGAACAAGAAGCTGGCGAATGAGAAGTGACTTCAGCCTCGTAAAAAGTAAAAAACACTGGGAGACATTTTACAAAAACATTTTCTTGCCGGAGATGCGAGAAAAGCGGCTGTAGCTGAGCTAAAGCTTAAAGCGGAGCAAAGTTTTCCTTTATGGCCTATAATAGTACATCAGCACATACTGAGACATATTTACAGCCAAGTGACCACAGTGGTCACTAATGGTGTTCTGTGTCTTCCTGTTTGGTTGATATCACAGTGTAGAGGAGTCTAATGGTTTAGCAGGTGTTCTGGGAGTGAGTCTAGATTCATTTCGTTTCCTAAAGGGATCTAAACCAAATATGATCTTCCTTCAAATACTAGTGCTAGTCTAACGCTAAGCTAACTCGAAGGCCAAAACGTAGAACTAAACCAAAATCAGACTATTTACCTTTGAAAAATGAATGCTCACCTAACATCACGCTAAAGCTAAGGCCAAAAGACAGATCTAGACCTAAACCTAAACCAAAAGATGTCCTTTCCTCAGTCGTTCTAGCACTAGCATCCACTAAGTATGCCAGAATAAAGCCGAGCAGAAATGCTCTGTGATCTGTGAATCTTCCATCTTCTTGTCTTCCACTGATGTTAGCTGATAATGAGACGTCCACACACAGATGGGCACTTACTTCTGCTGCGTCTCCCCTGCTTTAACTCGGATCTTGCCTATAGTGAGCTGCGGCCCTTTATCCTTGCTGCCCCACGGCATTATGGTCTTCATCTTGCTCCACATGTTGGCCCACAGTGGGGCATCCTCCCAGCTGATAGAGAGCATCATCAGATCCCCAATGTCTGTGTCCAGAGTGATGAGGAAAGAGTAGGTCTTATTGCCTGAAACCTCCTCTACTCTGAGGGATGGAGACACACATGAATAAAGCATGATAAGCTACAATACGATTCAAATGTTTTATGGAAATGAATTAAGATTTGCTAGAAGATCTTTAAATCAGTTACATACATTAAAGGAGCATCCCTAACCAACATTTGTGATCATGTGTCATCTTGTTTCCAAAAGTCCTTGTCTGCACTGTGGTGCATCAATCTGAAGGTGGTTATCCAACTGCAGTGTTCATTTTTTTCCAAAATAAAGGTCTCAGGCTATTTTCAATTGTAGAAGTCCAACAAAAAGCCTGATGTATTGTTAATATGATCTTTATTCCACTACAGTATAAAACGTTCCTCTAGCTATGTTTGTGTATTAAAGGGGAACTCCACTGATTTTTCAAAAGTTACTGTATACTTCAATGGTTAGGATGTAAGCACAGTCACCCAGAGAGGTTTGGTGTGAAATGCTTCGTTTTGGAGAAAATTGCAGAGTCAGAATTGTTCACAGTGAAGGTGATAGGAACCAGACGTCCAATCTTATTAGATGAAACATAAGATAGAAATATGCTGCTTAATGTCTGAGACGTTGGTAGTTTTGTGATAAAGTTTTTGGTCTAAAACGCATTTTAATTCATTATTCATGGTGGAGGGATATATGGAGGGTGTTCTAAGTCCCCAGAGAAAAATTTTGTTTTTAGGTTTATCAGTATTTTACCATCATCAACATTCCATATAAAACCTCAGATTATACATGTAGGTTCACTGGTCGTCTTAGATAGTAAATTAAATGGCTATATTTGCATTGTAGATATCAGGACCCCTGGTTCCTATCACCACCACTGTAAAGAAATCTGAATCTAAGTTTCTCTTTCCATTTCACACTGAACGACTCTGAATGGCTTTGTTTACATCTCAATCACTGGACTGTACAGAAGTTCTGAAAAAATGGGTGGAATTCCTCATTGTGTGTTTTGTTTCTTTAAATAATTCTAAATTGTATCAAATGAATCGATTGACATTACATCATAGTGACACATGAGCTTTCATGATGCACAATATAATTTCCTGAAAAACTGTATTTGAATCAAATAGGGACGTAGCAATATGGGAATTGTGGGTCGATGCTGATAACTAACAATTTTTATGCACATATCTGCCAATGCAAATACATAAAGACACTATATGGCCACAAGTATGTGAAGCTAATTATCAAGTTCAGGTGTTTCAGCCACACCCATTGCTAACAGGTGTATAAAACCAAGCACATAGCCATGCAGTCTTCATAGACAAACACTGGCAGTACAATAGATCATACTGAAAAGCTCAGTAACATTAAATGTGGCACTGTCATAAGATGCCAGCTCTGCCACAAGCCAGTTTGTGAAATTTCTGCCCTGCTAGATCTGCCCCAGACAACTGTAAGTGCCAGTATTGTAAAATGGAAGCGTCTAGGAGCGACAACAGCTCAAACAAGCAGCAGACCAACTCACAAAGCAGGGCTGCTGAAGAACGTAGCAAAGAAAAATCACCTATCCTCGGCTGCATCACTCACTACAGAGACCAAGAAATGGGTTTCTATGGCTGAGCAGCTGCTCATAAGTCTAAGATCACTATGCGCAATGCCAAGTGTTGGCTGGAGTGGTGTAAAGCGCGCCACCACTGGACTCTTCTCTATCTGGCAATCTGACGGACAAATCTGGGTTTGTTGGATGCCAGGAGAACGCTGAGCAGAATCCTGACCTCAACCCCACTGAACACCTTTGGGATGAACTGGAATGTCGAGCCAGGCCCTCTCATCCAACATCAGTGTCTGACCTCATAAATGCTCTTTTGACTGAGGCTGTTACAGCCACGAAACGCCACTCGAAACCCATGGGCATATTATGCTCATATAGTTGTGATAGGCAGGTGTTCGCATACATTTGGCCCTATATTGTATTTATAAAATGCAAAATTTGAGGCTACATTTAACCTGGATTAGCTTTATAGTGCAGTAACTCAGCATGGTCTAAATGTACTGCTCTTCCAGAGTACAATAAATACACCGTCAAATATTGTTCAGATCTAATCATCTGTCTGATGCTTAAAACTTTTTTTTTTTACATCAAATTTTAGTGCATCCCTAGAATCAAACTGTTATGAAGTCACAGATTTACACCCCTATTGGCTGTCATGTCAGTTTTGTTTCAGAAAGTGATGAATACGATTGCACGCTATCTGACTAATTCCAAAAGCGCAGGAAAATGTAATCATGCAGCCTCAAAGATGCACTCATGAGAAGTTTAGCATGCATTATTAATGACAGTGACAGACTCTGGAATCAAAGCGTCCAATACATCTTTAATCTGCGTGTGGTGTTAAGCAGGGTACAGTAATTTACACGACAGCAACTCCGTGAGTAGTTATATGGCATATGCTGCCAGAGTGCATTCTTACATCTGTGCTATTTTTGACTCTCACGTGTCTCATTCTCGCTTTTCAGCACCCTCCAGCCATAATGCACAGCTGAGTGTGTGATTCAGCCACGTTTATTCATCAGGGATTTCCACACTATGAGCTGTGCAGCAGCAGTGGGGGGTTTGATGCTGCACTTTACCTTTTACTAACCTGATGGACTGCACACGTGTGCAGTTATACGGTCACGTGAGATGCACACTGAACCTTTTTTCTGAAATGTGAATACTCTCCCTATGATTTTAAACTGACTAAAGAAAATATCCATAATTGATTTGTTAATATTAAAGAGGAATTCTAATTCAGTCGCTAAGATTTAGAGTGGTTTGATAATTAACTGTAGGAACTTATTGACTCAGATTTCTTTACAGTGGTGCTGATAGAAACCAGAGGTCACAATGTCTACAACACAAATATAGCCAGTTTATTTACTATCCAAAATGACCAGAGAACCTACACGTGTCTGAGTTTTTGTATGGAAAGTTGGTAACAGAAAAGTAGTAGCAAATCTGAAAATTGTGGTTTTTTTGGGGGTATTATTTTGCCTTACAATGCCCTGCATGTACCTGTCCACCATGATCGTACTTTAAAAATGTTTTAGGCCTTAAAACTATCGTAAAACAATATCTCAGGCATCATGCAGTCTATTCATAATCATTTAATGTAATAACTTTCTGTTAGGGAGCTTTTAGAGGTGTTAAACACTTCAGACATCTGGTTCCTATCACCACCACAGCAATTCTGACTAAGTTTCTCTAGAATGAAGCTTTTCACATCAAATCACTCTGAATGACTATGTTTATGTCTTAAACACTTAATTATGTACAAACTAGCCACAATTGTGCGCTAATTATTTGGATTTATTAAGCTTCAACTTTCAGCTTCATGACAATCAAAAGGTCTTCCTTGGTATGAAGAGCAGGTTTTAAATAATGTGACTGTTTTCTTTTCCAAACTATTGTTAAAGGCACCTTTTGAAACTTTGTTGACCCACACAGCTGAAAGATTTGAGTGCCCAACAAGGGGATAAAATGCGAAACCTTGTTCAAGGTAGCACTGTCCTTAATACTGGCACTAATACTTACAATCTGTTGTATTGTTTTCCTCTAAATACACATGCTTAATCTTCAATATGTTAAGTTATTGCAAACTGACAGAGAAAACATGCTCTTTTGTATTAAAAACATTTTAAAAGCTTGATGGGTGATGCATGTGTATGTGTGTGTATGTGTATGTGTGTGTATGTGTGTGAATGTGTATGTGTGTGTATGTGTGTGAATGTGTATGTGATGGTTCTGGCAGATTCAGTGTGCACAGTGCAGAGTGTTCCTGCAGAGTGTTGCATTCATGCAACATCCTTCTTCTAGATTCTGCCATGCAATTAATTATGTATATTTTATGCCAGAATGGCTAATTTGTTCATGTCCCACACTTGTGAGCTTAATCTAAAGATGTATAAAACACAAATAGTAAATGTAAAAAAAATAAATCTCCTTTGAAATTGCATCGCATTGATCGTAAATAAAAAAAAAGTAAATATTTAACAAAATAACAAATTAATAATGTTGTTATTGATCAGTCCTTTTTCTGTAAATATGTCTGTCTTGCATTTATATGTTCCCAAATATAAAATAATAATTTATGTAATGTTGATAATGGTAAAATAGTGTTAAATATGAAAACATGTTTTTGTTTTGTTTTTTTGCCTTACTACACCCTGCATGTACCTCTGTGCCATGTATGTATTTTAAAAAGATATGTTTTAGGCCATAATTTTATTTCAAATCCAGCATATGTTGTACAATGGTATTTGGACAATGGTATGCTGGTCAACCAGGATGAATATGCTGGGTGACCAGTTAAACCAGCACTAGACCTTTTTAAACCAGCTTAGACCAGCATGGAATTCTTGTTTTTTATCGTAAAACTGTCTTAGAATCAGGCAGTTTATTCACAACCGTTTCATATAAGAAATTTCTGTGAGGGGCTTTTAGAGGTTTGAAACTCTTCAGACGTCTGGTTCCTATCACCACCACTGTAAAAAAATTCTGACTCAGTGTTTCTCTAGAACGAAGCATTTCACTCCAAACCACTCTGAGTGACTTTGTTTAGATCTTAACCATTAAATTAAGCAGAAATTTTGTAAACCTGTGGAATTCCCTGGGTGTGGTATAAATAGGAGCCTCTAAGGCCCTGTCCTTAGCTCTTTTTAGCAATATTTTATATTATTATTAAAAACTTACAGGGAGATGGGCAGCGTTTCACTCTCTCCCAGAGTGCCGGTCAGTGTGATGCTGAGAGACGGATCAATCTTTTCTATCTGTGTGAACAACTGGATCCTGAACTGAAAGTGGTACACTGTGGACAAACCAACAGAGAGCATTAGCATTCAGAGGAACCCTCAAACTCCTCCGCACACAGCCTGAAAACTGGTCCACTGCACTCTTTAAAAATCTTCTTCAAGGGTTCTTTAGTAAAGAAAATGGTTCTATACAGAAAAATGAACTTGGGTTCTTTACATGATTAAAGGGTTCTTTGCGTCATGAAAGGGCTCTTCAGATTGATTGGGAATGTTGCTGTAGATGGTTCTATATAGCACCCAAAAGAGTTCTTCTATTGTTACGGTGTCAAGCTTGTAACAATAGAAGAGCCCTTCTGGGTGCTATACAGAATCTTTTTCAAAAAGGTTCTACATAGAACCGTGCACATTCATGCACATTTTCCATCAATCCGAAGAACCCTTTCATGATGCAAAGAACCCAAGTTCATTTTCTATATAGAACCATTTTCTTTAGTAAGAACCCTTGTAAGAACCTCTTATCTTTTTTAAGACTGTACCCTGCTGGAAAAACCAGCACAGACCAGCAAAAGTAGCATTTGTGTGGTCAACCAGTACCATGACCATGTTGTGTGACCACTTAAACCAGCAATATACCAGCATAAATCAGCTTGGACCAGCATGGAATTCAGGCTGAATATTATTGTAATCAATTCTAACATTTCCAAATGTCTGCATCTGAATTTTCACCTTTAAATCAACACATTTTTCACCTCTACACCCTTAAAAAACGTTCTTTCAATAGTTAAACGGTTCTTATTTGTGCCGGGCGTTACTGCCATTTTATCACGGGAAGAGTGTTTTCGCGTCGTGCGTAAAACAAAGGCAGCTCCAGTTTACTAAAACTCCCTTCCCTGCGATAAAATCGTAGTAAAGCAGGGCCTCGAGTTGGTTATTTCTTTTATAAAGCAGTGGCCAACATGAAATATGACAAAATATACATTTTTTAAGGAAATAATTTAAGTTATTATTAATAATAATCGACATAAACAAGTATTCCGCTAAGAAATGTAGCTTAGGTTAGTCCTTTTAGAGTACGATATCGTTGCCAAGCAACCATCAACCGCTGAATGAGGAGAGCGTTTGGTCGCCAATCGCTGTATATTGCGGTCATTTCATGAACTTTTTAACTTTTTGTCGTATAACAATGAACGTATGATAACACAGCACTGTTTAAGGCAAAAACATTCGCTCTATACGTACTTTTTGGTCACCAAATTTCCATCGCCAGTCTTATTCTGGGGCTGAATCTCAAACGGCTCCCTGCTCCCTACATAGTGCACTACGTAGTAATTTAAAGCCATTTGGTATTCAGCCTGGGTTTGACGTGACTTCTGACTCAAACACGGACATTTCAAGCGTGTAAGACATTCAAGTGACATTTTTAGACTTTTATACTGCCGTTTTACAGTTAATCATACTTAAGTACTTTAATTCAAGCCTGTGCTATTAATAATTGAGTTGGTTAGCTAGGTTGTTTGCTATCTTTTAGCCTGTTAACTAGCTAGGTTAGCTGACCAGCCTAGTTCTAGTTACGAACCTAAGTTGCCAGCCCTTCAATTTAAGCAAAAAGGGATCTTACTTCATCAATATACTCGCTGGTCCAGCGAGCAGCATGAGAGTCAAAGATTATTCCATTAACAGCAGGAGAGTTTTTTGTGCTGTAGTGCAGTAATAATTAATAAATAATTTGTTGTGAATAGGTCACAGGTGCGTTTATCGTGCAGTTTACAACGGCTTGGAACGCGGCTTAGCCTATCAGATTTTAGGACCGGAACTATCCGTTTTATAAGGTTCTTTTAAGAACCTAAAAAAAGGGTTCTTTATAGCACAATGATGGGTTCCGATATTGTCATATAACCCTTTTTTAGGTACTGCAGAGCCACTTTAGCTGTGTGGTTCTCTTATATGCAGCATGTACTGCACAGGCAACTCCAGCTTACTTTTGTAAGGCATCAGCGAGCGTGTTTTCAGGTAGAGCCTCTTGCTGCGGCTGGTGCGGACCTTCCTGATGTCGAAGCCCAGAGTGTTGCAGCGGTTCTTGCGGCAGTCCAGACACGCGCCCTTGTTGAATGCTTCGTTGTTGCTGCACTTGTAGGCCGTGATCTGCTTGTCTTTGTTCAGGAGGGAGTCGATGAAAAGGTGGACGGCGCGTTCATGGGCACATTTCACCGTCTGCTCAAAACCTGCACACACAGAGTGATTATTTACTGATTGATTAATTATTTCTAATGATTCATTAATTATTATCCACTGGTTATTTCAGCTGCACAGTTTATTTCTGCATTTCTAACATCTAACGTGGATTCTCAGGCTCGCTGTATCACTCATCTCTCTCATTTCTAACTCTGCTGGTTTTCTTGATTCAGTGAAACAGTAGAGTTTAGAAATGGCAGGCAAAACAAAAGCTGGAACAAACAGCGTTTTTAACAGAATATTGTGAAAAACAGAAATTAAATCACTTCATTTTACTGTTCCTTTACAATATTGTTAACTGGTTAATAAGATTTTTATTTCATTTTGGTTCAGTTGGCAGGTTCTCTCAGTACACTGTAATAGGATTGTGCCCTGAAATGAAATTAAAAGATTTTGTTGCAATATCCGGTGAACAGTGATGATGCTGTGGTGATGCTGTGATCAGGACAGAAATGCTGCACTCGTTTTCTAAAGTAATAAACAGCCTCTTTATAAACTGTCTGATCTAATCCTCGTGTCCTGACTCCTCTATACTGACCGCACTGATGTGTGAGCAGGTATCTAAAACTGTCGTCCAGCTCATGCATTTGTTATTAGAGTTTTCTTCACAGCCTGCAGGCAGAACCCAGCAGGACAGACTCGCCGACGGGTTTGGGCTGATTAAGACGTGGATGACAGCTTACGCTCGTGTACCTTTCATCTGAGAGATGGTCTGAGTGAGTCGTCAAACCTTTCTCTATCATCTGCGCGGCGTCTTACATTCCTCTTTAACGAGCCAGTCTAGTGCAGTTCATCCATCGTTAATAGAAATATTCACGGATTTGGTCTTCATCAGCCCATCTTATATCCTCCATCCATCTCACATCTATCCTTTCCTCTCATATCCATCCATCCATCTATCCATCCATCCCTCTCTCTCATATCTATCCTTTCCTCTCATATCCATCCATCCATCCATCCCTCTCTCTCACGTCTATTCTTTCCTCTCATGTCCATTCATTCATCCATCCATCTATCCATCCATCCATCCCCCTCATGTCTATCCTTTCCTCTCAAGCTATCCATCCATCCATCCATCCATCCGTCCCCCTCGTCTATCCTTTCCTCTCAAGCCATCCATCCATCCATCCATCCGTGCCCCTCGTCTATCCTTTCCTCTCAAGCCATCCATCCATCCATCCATCCCCCTCATGTCTATCCTTTCCGCTTAAGCCATCCATCCATTCCTCTCATAACTATCCTTTCCTTTCATATCCATCCATTCATCCATCCATCCATTCTTCTCATATCTATCCTTTCCTCTCATATCCATCCATTCATCCACCCATCC
>JAILXH010115232.1:1544-12457 GCA_023558415.1 Piaractus mesopotamicus
ACATTTAATCTGCAACGAGAAACTGTCGAACACTAAAAAGTCACAAAGCTGAAGTCGCTTCTCATTTGGCAGCTTTTTGTTAAAATTTTGCCGTTCCACCTTAAATGGTGCAGGAGTTACATTCTGCTGCCTCTGACACCATTTAAGGCGGATCGGGAATATTCGAACAAGAAGCTGGTGAATGAGAAGCGACTTCAGCCTCATAAAAAGTCACTGAGAGACATTTTACAAGAAAAGTTTCCTGCTGGAGATGCGAGAAAAGTGGCTATAGCTGAGCTAAAGCTTAAAGCAGAGCAGAGTAAGTCAGCATTTTCGTCTATATTATATTTTTTAGCCTATAATAGTGCATTAGCACACACTGAGACAAATTTACAGCACTTATAACTTCAGTGTGAGTGGGCAGGGCTAAACATCTGTAGACTGGATATGACTGGATATGATCTGCGGATGTGTTTTGTGACATCACAACAAAGCCAGTAAAAAAGTGGACTGTTTCGCTTTAACGGTGTTTACACACTACACCTCACTCTTTCATTCCAACATAAACCAAAGCGAGGAAATTTCAGTCTTCCGTTGGTATCTGCCCTTTAACGTGACCTCACTTACATGGACAAAGGTGGACCTTTTATGAGGTCTGCTGAACTTGTGTTTATGAATTCTTTCATGCTACATTTCCCAAATGTTCCCAGCAGCTGTGCTTTGTTCTAATGAGGCTCTGGAGCAGACTGTTATAAGCCTGGCCTGCATTAGAGACTAAACCAGGCGACTCCACGGTGTAGTTAACAGTCGAGGAAGGTTTTTTTTTAGCGAATGGAAGTGGAAATAAGTCAGTCTACACACACCTACACACCGTCTCAGCCACAAAAGACGAAGGAACGACGTATGCGAGGTAAAAAGGAGAAAGAGAGAGCGAGAAAAGTCCCATATCGTGTCCCCCCGCCTACTCGCTGAGCTCAGCACTCTGTACGGTAGTCTCTCCTCCTCGGCTCCCCCCTCCTTTCAGCCTGGATAAAGGCGGGCCGGCCACAGCGCGCTGGCTCACACAAACCGAACCGATGCGTCCGCAGGCCGGACCGTCACTGGAGCGCTCTACCGACAGTTCCGGTCACTGGAGCCCGCTGATGGCCGTGACGAAGCTCCGCCATGGCCGCCCCACCTGCGCCCCGCAGCGCGCATGCTTTCGTCCGGCCCAAGCAAAGGAGATTTCGGTGCTGGGGGGGTTTGCAGTGATAATCTGATTTCTTTTCTTTTTTCTTCGGTCGGGTTTGTGTGTGCGCGCGCGCGTGTGTGTGTGTGATGTGTGTGATGTGAAGGCGGCGGGATTTAAGCTCTCTTTTGTTCGGGAGAGCGCGGACGTGACGAACTCTCGGCGTTCACGAGCTACCTGGTCTTCTTCTTCTGTGCCCCTCGATGCTGCTATGACGTCCTGGCTGCGTAAGAAGTGCAGCATAACCCTCCGGAGCGTGCTGGTCATCCTCACTGCGTCAGCCGTTGCGTCCTATCATTCGGGTGAGTGTGACGAGGGGGCTGCACTGCTGAAGCTAACGCTTGCTTGATCCTGGTGGTCCTTTCGTGTGATGCTTATCACTTAAAGGGCAGATATGAGCTTGAATTGGTTGCTGAACTTGTCTCACAGAATGCAGACTGCTGGACTGCTGTGCGTTTATGCTGGGCAGTGTGATTGATTTGAGGCTATAGCTTGTGCCCCCATTAGAGATGGCACCATTTTTACTGCTGATATTAATACTACCAGACTACCAGAGGGCACACCGGGGAATAGGGCTGGGCAATGTGACGATATTTATCGTTATCGTCATTTATAACATCACAGCATGCCTTTTTTGTGAGCACATTGTAGATGTTGTCAGTACTACACTGACCAACTACGTTTTATCACAAATAGAGCATAATTAGGCATAATTAAACTGGATGTAGTGCAGTGCAGTATGTGAAACGTTCAATAAAATCATAGTTTTTGATAACAGTTTTTGTTAAAATGTGACCACATTTATTTCTTTCTTTCTTTCTTTATTTATTTATTTAGGTTCCAAAAAATAAATATTGAGAAAATTTTCTTATCATGTATTTTTGCCATGTTGCCCACTGGGAGCAGAGGAGCAGGTGCCCTAAAATCTTCATTGGACCCCTCAGATAGATACTAACACCTATTGCTTGTGGAATAACACCAGCTTCCATCACCACTACACAGACAGCCCTGACATCCCTCTTATTCTTTACGTATCCATGGTTACCGTTTCCAAAGGGATGCCTCACACCTGCAGCGCCATATTAATATTGTTATTTATAGCTCTTAAATCATTAAACTTAAATTATTAAGCTGTGCATTTTATCAGAACATGGATAGCACGTTGCACTGCAAAGGTTTTCAAGAATCTATGACGCCTAATTTGAGCAGCGGCATTTCGGACAGCTAAATATGACTAAATATGCCTAAATATGGTAAATATAGTAGTTGGAGTGCCATACCTTACTTACTGACAGTAGTAAGTAAATAAGCAAATCATTACTTTCATTCATTGAAAGTCATTTTCAAATAAGGTTTTTTGTGCACTGGGGCCCATATAGATCTTAGTTATGTCGCCGTCTATATCGATATGAAAACCTCACGTATCGACTGATACCGATATCAACTGATCGTTTATTTCTTTAAAAACTACTAAGCTTCAAAATGAGCTCATTTTAATTGAAGCACTTCAAGACGAACATCTGAAAGTAGGTTACAAACACGTGCAATACATACAGCTGTGTGTAAAAGTTTTGGCACCTCTGTTCACGTACATATTTTTTGAGTGAAAATTATTAACACATCCTCAGAGAATACACTCGTGCACATTTTAATGCACAATTAACAATTACTGTTTATTTGCTAAATGTAACATAGTGGGGAAAAACGAAACATAAAATGTGGTCTGTGCAAAAGTAATGGCACACTTTTTTTTTTCCTTAACCAGTGTGTTAAACTTGTGCGCTAAATTATGCACTAAAACTTGCAGAAATAATCCATAAGACAAATCCATAAAAAAATCTGTAGAGAAACTTTTTTCACTTCAACGAAACATGTTATGTGACTGGGTGTGTTCAAACTTTTGCATTGGCTATCGCTAGAAACATGAGATCACATGATGTGAGTAAGTGTTTCATTCTCAGTTTCATTCTTCCCTCCAATTTCCAGCGTTTTCTGCTGATACCAGCCTGATACTGATACTCATTAATCTCAATATGCCATCTATACCCTCCATTCCTGCTTACTGTTACACCTATAATGATCTGATGCCTTAGGCCTGAGCATAACAGGTGCAAGTGTTAACAACTGCTTCCATTCCTCCTCACTGAACTGTGTGCTTTGACCTCGTGAAACCCAGTGTGCCGGCCCGTTTCTCAGGAGGGGGGCATACGTGATGTTTTTTGGAAACCACAGCAGCTGGAGAAGGGTTCAGAAAAGAAAAGTGACGCTTGCTCCTTATTCATGTGCAAATTGTGTCGCTCTGTGTTTCCTTATGCCACAGTGGAGAAGCGTTGTGCGTCACCCTTCGTCTCAACGTGCGGAGAATGCCTGAGACGTGGACCGGAATGCGCCTGGTGCTTTCAGAAGGTAATGCGAAGGCTTTGCCGTCAGTTGTTGTTGCATTGTGTTTTGGTGCACAGAGCTCCTGATTATCAAACAGGCTGGGTGTGTTTAGTCTGATTTGAAATGACCCTGAGGAGTCCTGCTGCCTCCAACCCCCCTCCCTTCCAGCATTGGTCCCCTGGTCTCCAGGTCTCCTACATCCACAGGGCCCCTTTAAGCTCCAGCACCCTCTTAAACAAGCTACTTAGAGCTGGAGTGGCTGTGGGAACCTATAAAACCTCAGGCTGAGAGGTCTACAAACAGAGGCTGCAAAGTCAGGTGCTTTCCCAGCCCACACACAGACCATGACTGCCCTCTTATCTCAAGCTGGGAGATGGGGCTTCACGCTTTGACAGATATTTTGACCTCTTGAGAAGGCCCATGACGAAAGACATACTTCACTCAGTTCAGAAAGCCAGATGGAGTTTAAGTGGTATGTTTTCTCACTTATTTTTAGTAACCTTTCTACTCCTACACACATCCACTGAATCGATAAAAGAGCTGGGTTATTTCTTTAATGGAAAGTTGTTGCCAGTGTTTTTCCATCATCTATATGTCAGTGTTTTTAAAGAGTTTTAAAGACTAATATGTCTTTAAAGTCTGCCCATTAATTACATCACTCAGATGATTGTGAAGCAATGCCTTTCCCCCCTTTTTATCCGCATTACCAGTTAATCCTCAGTGTTTACATGGCAAAACTGTCACTGTTTACATGGCAACATTGAACAGGTCCTCTGTGATTAATATAGACTTTTTTAAATAGACCAAGTGTGTGTCCAAAAGTTTGTAGACACCTGATCATCCTTTGTTCCTTTGATATTAAGGGTATTAATAGGGAGTTTGTCCTCCTTTACTGCAGTAACAGCTTCTACTCTTCTGTGAAGGCTTTACACTAGATGTTGGAACATTGCTATGAGGATTTGATTAGTGCACTAGTGAACGTTAGTGAGGTCAGGTACTGATGTTGGATGATTAGGATCACAAATATCACTCCAACTCATCCCAAAGATGTTGGGTGGAGCTCCATCACTCCAGAGGACCCAGTTCTTGACTCACTTCTCCACAGCCCAGTGCTGGGGGGGCTTAACACCCCTCTCACTGATGCTTGGCATTGAGCACTGTGACTTTAGGCTCATGTACGGCTGCTCCAAAGCATCCTATTCTATAGGCAGTGCTTTTCTTTGGAGATCATACACGCAAAGTGTGTCAGTGATAGGTGCACCTTTAAGTAGTTGAATTCATGTATAGAAAATGGTGTGACATAGAATGTCTATGCATACGGAGCCCCGCTGTTTACATCCATTCTTACAAAAATAATGTGTGGCCACAACTTACTAAGGCATGAGAACAGGATCCTAATGCATGGCCACAGCTTATTAAGGAGTGGCAGCAAGATTGTTAAGTTTGGGTCACAACTTAGTAAGATGTGGGAACAAGACAGCTAAGTCATAGCCACAGCTTACTAAGGCATGGGAGCGAGATAATTAAGTTGTAATAGTTACGTTGTGGCCACAATTTAATCTCGTTCCCACACCTTATTTAGTCGTAGCAATAACTTGACTACCTCATTGTCACAGCTTACTAAGTCATGGCCACAAATTATTGTCTTGTTTTCACACCTTACTAAGTTGTGACTCCGACTAATCCATCTCGTTCTCATGCCTTACTAAGTTGTGGCCATGGCTTAACTATTTCGTTCCCACTCCTTAATAGGTCAGGGTCACAACTTAACCAAGTCATGGCCACAACTTACCTATCTCGTTCTTATGCCATACTAAGTTGTGGCCAGGGTTAACTATCTCATTCCCACACCTTACTAGGTCAGGGCCACAACTTAACCAAGTCATGGCCACAACTTACCTATCTTGTTCTTATGCCTTACTAAGTTGTGGCCAGGGTTAACTATCTCGTTCCCACATCTTACTAGGTCAGGGCCACAACTTAACCAAGTCATGGCCACAACTTAACTATCTCATTCCCACACCTTAGTTGTTCTTGGCCACATATTAGGATTATATTCACCTTTGTTAAGAAGTGGAGTTTTGGATCTGTTGATTGTTTACATTAGGTGAAGTGTTCAATATCTGACTCTGGAAAATCACTGCTTACCAGTACAGAGGGCTGCCATTTTTAGGTCATCCATGGCTCTTCTCTGAAGGCACAACTGGCCATGAACTTATTGGGAAAGGACAGCATGTTCTGTCTCTAAGTCACTACGCTGTGGGCCAGCTGGGTCTGGTCATGTGATAATTGAGTGTTCAGCAGTTGTGTTCTGGCACACTCGTCAGTCCTGTCTGGCAGGTTTTGGGTTGCTTGATTCATAAACATACACACATACATATAACAGGGCGTGAGCTGACCTTGACTATGTCAGATTAAAGGGTAAAGTCATGACATGAGACATACAACACTAAGAGACAAGAGCATGACAGCCCAGCCCTGCTCCTGGAGATCTACCGGCATTTCCAGACCCAATCTAACACCTGATCCAGTTACTCAAGACCTTCAGCAGAATCTAAATATTAGAACCAAGTGTGCTGGAGCTAAACTTCCAGGGTAGTAGATTACCAGGAATGGGATTGAGCATCACTGGACAACTAAGTGGGAGCAAAAAATATAAGATAAAAAAATACAGTATATGTTGTTGATGTGATGTTAAGTTTGTAGACATCTGCTCATCCAGTGTTTCTTCTGAAGTCATTAACAGGCCCCCCTTTTGCTGCAGTATCAACCTCTGCTCTTCTGCAAAGGCTTTGCAATAGATATTGGAATATTGCTGTGAGGATTTGATTGAGCATTGATGAGGTCAGGTACTGATGTTGAATGATTAGTTCTGGAACACGGTGCTCCAACTCATCCCAAAGGTATTGGATGGAGCTCCATCACTCCAAAAAACACAGTTCCACTGCTCTACAGCCCAATATTGGGGGTTTTATACCCGTCTAGCTGACGCTTGGCAATGGAGGTCACATAGTGACCTTTGGCTTGTACAGCAGCACCACAGAATGCTATTCTAATGGCAATGCTTTCAATAGAGATTATACAAGCTGTGTAGTTTGTCACGTGTCCACAATGAGTGCACCTCATTATTCAATTCAAAACTAATTATTATGGTTGTCTAAATACTTTTGGACATAAATGCATGAGGTTTTGTGACAGTGGAGATATATAAATAATCCTTGACTTTTCGCCTGTCCTAACAGAGGTTTCTGGATGGAGCGCATATAAGCGAAAGATGTGATTCTGCTGCTCAGCTGCTGCTAAAGGGCTGTGGGGAGGAGTTTATAGAGAACCCCAGAGTGAAAGTGGAGGTGAACGCCACCCTGAGCAGCTCACAGGTGGCCCCCAGAGACATCTCCATCCAGCTGCGGCCAGGTAAGGAAGAGGACCCACCAAGGCAAACACTTCTAACATAGTCAGTTTTAGTGTAAATATCTGTCAGTTCTTGCATTCCAGCTGCCCTTTACACTGAGTGTAGTGGGGACACTTCATGATGTGGAAAAATATTAGAGACCAACATACAGTGAAGTTAAAAGGATGCTCTGGCCAACATGAAAAACGTCACTACATCTGTTGTAAACATGCCTAATCACATCCTACAGTGGTGCCATTGGTAGTTTCCAGAGTGAGATTTTCCCATTTAAAGACTAGGGAAACATCCTTCTGATGAATCTGGATGCAGATGGAGGAACTTGTGAAAAACTACAACTACCGTGGGTAGATTTTTTTTTTAGGGCAGACAAAAAAAATGTTTTTCTTTTTCATATGTTTTTCTGTTAGCTGGTGAATGCAGAGGCAAGTCAAATGGCTAACATGCTAGGAAGGTGGATATCTTATTGCAGCTGTATAATTGAAGTAACTGTCTTTAAATCTTCATTACAATGGGAAAAAATGGATTACTCAATTGACATGACTTGTTGGATGAGGAGGACAACAAGCAAAAAACTAAAGCTAGCATGTTAGCTGGCTATCTAGATACCTTACCTCAGTTTGGCTTCTTTTCTCTGACTGAAAGAATTAAAAAGCTTGTTTCTGGTGTCCTTTTTCTTCGGCATTAAGTTAGAATTGCTGTTTTCTTCACAATTTTGTTCAACGACTGAGGTAAATGCTACACTATAGTAACTGTCTTCAAATTTTCATTACAAAGGAGAGAATGGATTACTCAGTTGACAGAAATGGCTCACCAGATGAAGAGGACAACAAGCTGAAAGCTAAAATTAGCAAGGAATCTGGCTACGTAGATACATTACCTCAGTTTTGCTTCTTTTCTCTGGCTGAATGTGTGAAATATTTGACTCTGATGTCCTTTTTGTTCCGAATAAAGATGGAGTTGCTGTTTTCTTTACGATTTTATTTGAGAAGCCAAGTAAGAGTTAGGTTACTAAGGCTTATTAGCATGGTTGTATTTATTAACCAGTAGATTAGTGGCTATCAGTCAGGATTGTTTGGCACCACTGGGATCCCCAGTGGTCGTGTGATGTATTTGTGTAATGCCTGCTGGGTATTGTAGTGAGACAGCATTGATGAATGGAATCGTTCTTTCTTCTGTAAAATTACCATGTGGGACATCGGAGGTTTTTCTCACTACAGCAGCTGATGGTATTAGGCTTCGGTTGATCTGTGTCCAAAATTAAGATTAGACTTATAGTTTCATGTAATAAGTGTCTGGTAATGATGTCATTTCCTGTCTCAGGCAGTGAGGCAAGCTTCGTTGTGGAGGTGAAGCAGTTGGAGCGCTATCCCGTGGACCTGTACTACCTGGTGGACGTCTCGGCCTCCATGCAGGACAACCTGGACCGCCTCAAGACTGTTGGAGTGACCCTTTCTCACCGCATGAGGGAGCATTCCAGCGACTTTCGAGTGGGGTTCGGGTCATTCGTGGACAAGCCAGTCTCACCCTACATTGATGTGCACCCTTCTAAAATCGTTAACCCTTGCAGGTAAGCCATTGTATGCCATTATGTGAAATCCTTTCAAGATGGCTCATTCTAAAAAGCTTGTTTAAATTCACAGATTAAACCAAGTCTTGAGTAAAATGTTCAGTCATAAGTTCCTTGTAGGCAGGACTTGATCTTGTGTCTGAAGACAGACCCATACAGTCACGAATGTCAGCTATGGTGGCATCAAACAACAAATACGATAAAGTAAATCATTATTTTCTGTAGTTTGTCATGATTAATCACGTTTTAAGCTGGCATATCCCACATTTTTCTAGTATTTTTCTGTTTCCCTTGATGTTCACTTATAACGTTTGTGTGTGTTTGTGCACCAAAAACAATTCAAAAGACAGACTATTTTCAAACCTCTCTCTTTAATAGGGGGCTGAATAAACAGGCTGTTTTTGTTACTGTACCTTTAAGACTAATATATGTAAATACAGCAGAGTTAATTGGCTGCTCTGTATTGTGCCTCATTCCAAAAAGCAATCTAGGCTGAAACACTCCTTATAACTTCAATGTGAACGGCTGTAGGGTGAATAGGCAGACGTATGAAATCACCCAAACAAAGGGTGTTTTTACAGCTTAATTTCCATATATGGACTGTATGGACTGGGGAGCGAACGATATGTTATGAAACCTTATTCTAAAATGTGAGGTAAATTAGGTTTTCCGCCATAGGAGCCCTTTAGCAAGAGTTTGCGCAATTGCATCAAATTCACTCATAATTGCTTAATGTAATTTTCAATGCATAATTTGTAATGTTTCCATTCAACAAATGTTGATTTAAAAGTACATATTATTGACATATTTGTAGATTCCAATGATATTGGAATCATCTTCATATCAGCAAAATAATAAAAAAAAAAAACGGAAGGCAGGATACACCCTGGACAGGTAGCTTCAGACAAATGTTTAGATTTAACCAATATTTCAAACTAATGTTTTCTGATGTATTTAGCAGAATGTGCAGCACTGGGCTACTGCGCTAAAATGTCTTCATTTCATTCATTACTGCGTTAGTAACCCTGTAATGCTTATCAGTTGAATCTAGACCCAAATTCTACATTTCGTAAGTGTTTATTTATCGGCATCAGCAGATACGCACATGAAAACTACCAAATGTCAGCATCCCATTTCCCATAACAGTGCATCCATAGTTTTAAATCATACCTTTGACCTCAAGATTTGCTGTGTTCAAAAATGAACAGTTCTTTAAGCTTTGACAATTAAAACCTACTGTAGAATTGGTGAAATGGAAACAAATGAAACATGCAGTTCTTTGTTTTGTTCCATAAAGGTGAAGTGACCTTTCCTGTGAAAACAAAGCAAGTTTATCTTCATCTGTGTTTTCCAAATAACCCGGAAACCAGACATAGATATGTTGTTTTCCTTATAAAAGAGAAGTTCTTGAGAAAACGAAAGGATTAGGATACAGGTGCAAGGTGAGCCAAGATTCTTTCCCCCACCCTCAGTATACAGTGGTGTGATCGGTTAGCTTTAAACAAAGGCAGCCTTTTTGTGTACTAAGCTAGAAATGATGGAAGTGAGGCAGAGTGAGGTGGTCATTGATCTCACAGTAACCATGTGTGTGTCCTCACATTATGTGCAAATGGCCTAACCTTGATTTTAAAAAAATATATATATATATGTATATTACTAATATTCTTCTGTTAGTTCTGTACTATTTTTTTCTGCAGTTTTCATTTGTCACTGTGCATAGACAAGCCAATTGCATTCAGTGCTGGATTTTGACAAATGTTACAATGTAGTGGGTGATAAACCAGTTCGTCTGGTGTACCAGTTTCAGTTCTTTTTAAGGTGATGCCAGTATGCAAATAAATGCATATGATGTGAAGTACAAACATGCACTGATTCCCACTTTTTGGGTAGTGAGTTGCAGCTAGTCCAGTTTATGGTCAAAGGAGCAGACATCAGATTATACTGAGTTAACGGGGAAGGAAAAGCCAGTCTCTTGGGGTTAGCTATTAGCTGTCAGCTTAGCATGGAGACTAGCCGGCTTTCCGTGTGCACCACCTATAGAACTCCTCACTCCTCAAAACTGATAGTGTGAATGGCTTGTTATATTTACTAAATTCCAGCAGTGTCTGACAGTCGTACATTAAAGCTTGAGTGTAACAGACATGCAAAAAAGACAAACAGCTTTCAAATGTGAAACACCATTCAGCACAGTTTTTGCTGGTAAGAAAGTAGTATTGACATCTGTCTAAATATTTTTCATTTCTGTTTTTAATATTTTGCCCGATAAAAAATTGATCCATCCAAATTTTCAGAAAGGAGCAGACAAAAAGATTTCCAGTGTGCATTTAAAGACTGCATACAAAACA
>JAILXH010115239.1:4914-15105 GCA_023558415.1 Piaractus mesopotamicus
CATATGGTCAAACTTTCAAGTTCTTGAAAGGACTATGGATACAGCATTCTGAACTAAGCTGGTTGAAGCTTTTGAAGCTTTTGCTGGAACATCCAGACAACAGGGCATTACAGTAATCCAGCCTTAAGGTAATAAATGCTTGAACTAGCTTTTCTGCATCCTGTAGATACAGTGCATTTCTTAATTTTGCAGTATTGCGCAGATGGAGGAAAGCTATTCTAGTAATATTGGTTTAATGTGCATCGAAGGACAGATTTTGATGAATCGTGATACCAAGGTTTTTACAGATGCACCTAATTCAACTGAGAAACTTATTAAGTTTAAGTTTTAAATTAGACAGTTGGTTTGTAGTTGCTTTGGACCAAGAAGAAGAATCTCTGTTTTTATGTCTGAGTTGAGTAGGAGAAAGTTAATCAACATCTACTCTTTTATGCCTTTTACACAGTGATTAATCTTATTCATTTGAACCATTTATATACTAAAGAACCTTTGAAGAACCAGATTAGCACTTAATTCTAACAAATAAAAAAAAAACATTCAATTCTAATAAATAAAACTCTTTATCTCTTGGTATTTATCTTTTTAATTTGATCTGTATCCTTTTTTTACTACTTTTTCTACTATTTTTCATAATTTTTTTCTTTTAATTTCTTCTGACACTCTTTAGCTTTATCCCTGTTTTTAAAATACTTTGAGCTGCCACCAGCATGAAAAGTGCAACATAAATAAAGATTATTATTATTATTATTATTATTATTATTATTATTATTATTGTCTTTTTTATAGGACAAAAATTAGGCTAATGAAGATCTGGTGCATTTCACAGTATGTCCGCAGCCACTGCTAACGCTGCCGTTGTTAATGGTGGTCATATAGTAATTATTTCAGATATTTCAGTAGGGTTTTGACATGACACTGTCTGATTATAGAGTGTGCACGCCTGTTGTACCACTCAACAGTGATGCACTTTACTTTGTTTTACACTTTAACAGTGTCTTAGCAGAGCCAGTACCCAGTGTGATATTAAAGACAGAGCCCTTTTTCAACCAGACAACAATTTACAATTCCTCTAAATTAGTAAAAATATTGCCTGGAAACTTTTTATTGGTTTGGATGTTACTGGAAACATTTCCCTACTGATGCATTTTTATATTATTTTTAACAACAGCTACTTTTGATGACCCCTGCAACAACTACACTGCTCTAGACAATCCTTGGAGAGCCACGAATACAACCATCCAACTGGACATTTGTGACCGACCATTCAACTGGACTGGCTGGTACCGGATGCTGTATTATGGGATGAACATCCGTATGCCACAGAGCTGTGTTAATGAGTACAGATGTGGTACTGATATCACTCTGTGGCTGAATGATCCTCACCCTCAGATAGTGGATGGAATAGTTACTCGCAGGGTCTGTGGGAGGTCAGGAACTGACTGCTGCGCCTCTGTTTCCACCCCAATTAGAGTCAAAGCATGCCCAGGAAATTATTATGTCTATGAGTTTGTCAAGACTACCTGCTCTGCAGCATACTGTGCAGGTATTTTGATGTGTTGATTTTACAAGCATTAGCTAAGAGTGCTGATAATGGTGTTAGTGTTGCTTATATGGCCTTTATTTGTTCTAATATGTCAGTTTTTTTCCAGATGTAAATACCATCACTCCAAACATCGCCCCAACAACTGCAACCGTTACTTCAGTATCTAGTAGGTGTCAAAAAGATCTCTCAATTTTTTGGATTCTGAATATATATTCTCATTTTCCAAATAAATATACTGTATATTACTTGTTTTCAAAGCCATTTTTAACAGATGAACCACTATTAGTGTCAGGTCAATGACAAACACAACTCAGCGGTTAGAGGACAGTTAAACGTCTTTGTCACATAGGCTATCAGGATATTATTTGAAGTACTGAAACTGAAATATATAAGGTTTGGGACATAGAGACTATTCTGGTGGAAATGTATGATTGCATGATATGTGTGGAAGAAGATGTGAAATGTCGAAAAGGGTGAAAAGCTGGTCCATAGTTCCACAGCCGGGATGGAATCCGCATTGTTCCTCCTCAATCTGAGGTTCGTCTATCAGTCGGAGTCACCTTTCCAGCACCTTGGCATAAACTTTCCCAGGAAGGCTGAGCAGTGTGATATCGTGGTAGTTGCCACACACCCTCCAGTCTCCACCATCCTAGTATGCCAGTCCAAGGGTACTGTTCCTGAGGTCTATGAAATATTGCAGAGGGGTGTCAGCCACGACATCCAGAGCCTTAAGAATTTCCAGGCGAATCTCATCCACTCCTGGTGCTTTGCCACTGAGGAGATTGCCAACTACCACAGTGACCTCCACCAGGGAAATGAAACCTGACACGCCAGAAGCCTCTGGCCCTGACTGAGTTTCTCCACCCCTGCCGAATATATCTCAGGCAAAGCCACCCCGATCATTCCTGAGTTGCCGGATAGTTGTCCAGAACCTCCTTGAAGCCTAAAAAAAAACTTTTTCCCTGGCCTCGCCAAACTCCTCCTATGCCTGGATTTTGCTTCCACCACCGTTGCCACTGCTGCCTTTTTTTGCCTGTCGCTACCCATCTGCTGAGTTGGAAGTCCCCTGGGCCATCCAGTCCCTAAAGGCCTCTTTCTTGAGCTTGACAGTCTCCCTCACCACTGGAGTCCACCAGAGGGTTCTTGAGTTATTGCTCTGACAGGCACCAACAAGCTTTTGGTCACAGCTATGTCTGTCAGCTTCCACGATAGAGGTTTTGAACAGGGTCCATTCAGACTCCATGTCCTCTACCTCCTCCAGAACATGACAAAAGCTCTCCCGTGGGTGGGAGTTGAAATTATTCTGAATAGGGGCCTCTTACAATTGTTCCCAGCACAACCTCACTATTTGCTTGGGCCTACCGGGTCTGACCATCAGTCTTCCCTGCCATCTGAGCTTTCAATTGATGGTGAGTTGGTGAGATGAAAGCTCAGCACCTCTCTTCACCCAAGTGTCCAGAACATATGGTCCCAAGTCAGATGAAAAGTCAATTGTTGACCTTTGACACAAGGAGCTCTGGTATCATGAACACTTATAAACATCCTTGTGTTCAAACTTGGTATTTGTTATGGAGAATCCATGCCTAGCATAGAAGTCCAATAACAATTCACCATTTAAGTTATACTTGGGCAGGCCGTTCTTCCCAATCACCTCTCTCCAGGTCTCCCAGTCATTGCCAACATGAGCATTGAAGTCTCCCAGCAAGACTATGGAGTCTGTAGGTTGGGCCCTTTCCAGTACCCCACCCACTCGCTCCAAGAAGGCCAAATACTCCTAACTGTTGTTTGGTGCATAAGCACACACAACAGTCAGAGTTTTCCTCCCTGCGGTTTTAATTCACATTGAGACAATGCTCTCGTCCACCAGGACGAATTCCAACTGCACAACAGCCAGTTGGGGACTTGTGAGTATCCCCACACCTGCCCGGCACCTGTCACCCTGTGCAACTCCTGAGTAGGAAAGGGACCAACCCCTATCAAGGAGTTTTGTTTCAGAGCCGACACTGTGAGTGGAGGTGAGCCCAACTATATCTAATATCTCTCAACCTCCTGCACAAGCTCTGACTCCTTCCCCCCCAGTGAGGTTACATTTCACATACCAAGAGCCAGTTTCTGCTGCAGGGGACTTTGAGCCCACTGGCAGGCCCAGGTCACTATGCTCTTCAGTATGACCCATTCTGCTGCCAATGTTTGTCCATGGAGAATGCATGGCTGCCTGCTTTATTTTATACACCTGTTCACAATGAATGTGCCTGAAAAACCTGGAACCAGTAATTAGGTGTCCACATACTTTTGTCCATATAGTGTATACAAGATTACAGCAATAAGCTTTACTCATAGCAAATAATTTGTCTAATGACTTTGTCTCCACAGCAGACTATGCTGTGTTTGACCCCTGCAGTGTCTACAATGTTCTTGACGATGAATGGAGGATAATGGATGGTCTAGCCTACACAATATACCGTGGTCATGATGACACAGTTGCTAAATGGAATGGCTGGTATCGGCTTTATCTTCAGGGAAAAACTGCTCAGATTCCTGAACCTGATTGGTGTGCGAATTACATTGTATGTGGTGGTTACACACCACTTTTCCTTGGAGGATCTCACCCACAAACACAGGATGGCATTGTTACCCGAGAAATCTATGGATCGTATGGCTATGTGACTGATGGCAGGCAATGTAATTCCTACAGATCAAACCCAATCCAAGTCAAAGCCTGCCCAGGACAGTTCTATGTCTATAGACTCGTCCAGCCAGCTGTGTTATTTCCAAGGCCTACATACTGCACAGGTAAAATCTGTTAATTATGTAGTTGCATTTCCAGTTATTATCTAAAGCTTCATTTTGTTTGCTGCAAAAATGTTTGTCAGATGTTAAACAAGTTGCTCACCTCATATTTGGTTTCTTTACAGTGGTGGTGATAGAAGTCAGGGATCACAATATGTACAACACAAATATAGCCATTTTATTTACTATCCAAAACCACCATCATAAGAAAGTGACAGATTACATTAAAAAGATAAACAGGACGAGACATAGAGCTTTAATTAAACACTAAGTTAAAGAGATACGTTTTTAGATGCTTCTTAAAAGTGTGAACTGAGCTTGGCTGTCTATTAAACAGTGGAATTGAGTTAAACAGTTTAAAAGCATAATAACGAACGAGTCTCTCCATGTTTTCTGTATTTTACTGAAGACATTTGCAGAAGGCCAGTATCTGCAGATCTAAGATCACATGTTGGAGCATAAACAGACAGACACTCTGTGATGTAAGCAGGTGCTAGGTCATTTAGAGCCTTAAAAACTAGTAGCAGAACTGCATTTTGTACAAGCTGTAAAGGATTTTTATATTTTTATATAGGATATTGTTTTCTTAGGAAGTCCTGTAAGAAGAGCATTACAGTAATCAAGTCTACTTGTAACAAATGCATGAACTAATTTCTCTGCATCGCTCTAAAATAGTAATAACCGAACTTCGGTGATATTTCTCAAATGACAGAAAGCTACTTTAGTGACTGCATTTATATGCAGGATAAAACAGAGCTCAGAGTCACACCCAGGTTTCATACTTCAGGTTTGGTATATGAAGCTGAAGAGCCAAGTTTCTCCTAAAGCGTTTTTCTCTTAGTTTCTGACCAGTATTTTAGTTTTTTTCATGATTTAATTGTAGAAGATTTTGTGACATCCACTGAGAACACAGACATCTGATACACAGCTGGTTAGTCTGTCTACAGAGTCTTGATGTATAACTGGGTGTCATCAGCATAGCTATGAAAACTTATGCTTCCCAATGACAACACCTAGAGGTAGTATGTACAAAGAGAATATATAAGGCCCTAAAACTGAACCTTGAAGGACTCCACAAGAAATGCCAAGTCTTTTTGATGAATGATTCCCAAGTGAAAACATGAATTGTCTATTACCTAAATATGATTTGAACCATTCTAAGACTGTGCCTGAGAGGCCGACCCAGCATTCAAGATGCTGGATTAAAGTCTTGTGTCAAAAGCTGCACTAAGATCTAATAAAACCAGAATAGAAGGATTTTGTGCAACAGCACTGAGCCTGAGCTCATTCATAATGCAAATCAATGCTGTCTCTGTACTATGGCTAGAACGAACTTGTTTAATATTAGATATGCGTTTATTCGTTTGAAAACAACTTTTTCTAAGACTACTTTAAAAAGATAGGTTTGAAATTGGTCTAAAATTATTTAGAATGGAAGGATCCATGCTACTCTTTTTTTTAGCAGAGGCTTCACCAGGGCAGATTTAAAAGCATCTGGAAAAACACCTGTTGACAGAGAACAATTCACAATAGTTAAACCATCATTGTGAACACAATCAAAAACCATCTTGAGGAATGAAGTAGGAACAGGGTCAAGATCACATGTGGATGAACTTAGTTTGTTTATAACAGTCGTAAGCTCCTGATGATTGATAACAGAGAAAGATGTCACTGATGTAGGTGGCTTATCAGGAACATTATAGGAGCTTGTTTAGCTGTCTAGCTATACCCTGTCGTATCAGGTCTATTTTATTTTGAAAATGAATTGCAAACTCTTCACAGATTTTAGAAGACAAATCACCATGAGATGCACTAGCAGAAAACTGTCTGGATATTTTCATAGCATTATTATAGATTGAGATCTGCTCTTTGAGAAAATCATAACTAAACTGCAGGTACATTTTCCTCCATAAACGCTCTGATTTATGACAATTTATCTTAAGCTGGTTGTGATGATGTAAGGTACCGCCTTATACATCACAACATAAAGACTGGTTGTATATACTTACCTGTACTTACCTAAGGACTGATTATCTTTGCTTTGTGAAGCAAAAGAGAACTGAATGAGTTCAGCTGTGTTTTACTTACCTGGGTGAGTCCATCCTCTGTAGAAGAGGAGAGAAGGACAAAACCTGTAAGAAAAGGAAATGGTTTAATAAGTGTACACTGTATTGTAAATATATATATTAATGACATCGTAAATGTAACTATGAAGAATAAGTGAAGAGCATGAAATATATTTACTGTTGAATGTAAATATATTTAAATACCTGAAGTATTTATTTTAACCCGGTAATGGTTTATCCTAGGGGAGGAGCACCCCATATATAAGCAGCATTACTGGGGGGGTGCAGAAATCCCTTCTTTCAGCTTGGTGAAAGATTGAAGGTGATGCAAGTGAAAGACCTATATGACTTTGCAGTCATTGGTCAGTCTCATAGCTGTAGAGACCATTTTTGTTTTGTCTTCATTTTGTTTTCGTTTATTGTGTGTGCGTGCGTAAATATGTAAATAATGTTGGTGTGTAAATAAAGGTGACGGGGAGAAGAACTCTTGAACCAGCTGTATTCATTCCAGTTACTTGGACCTCTTGCCCGACGCTACCCATAAGGTGTGTCCCCTGCCACAGCATACTGCCGGGTCGAGGGACACGCTTTATCACACTGGTGTATTCCTGCATTTATCCATGGATTTGTATGAGTACGCAAGTTTTTCTTCCATTTTACTGGAGTGAGAATGTCAAGGGTTTCCCGTAATCTAGCACTTAGATCATAGACCAGATCAATACAGGAAGAAGTCATATCTGTATTCACAGAACTATTATAAAAGCTTTTAAACTTCTGAACTGTTTCTGAGTCAATGTAACGCTTTTTAAAGTACTTTTCACGTACTTTCCTCCTTACTTCTAAATTGATTTAAAGAAAATACAGAAATGATCTGATATGAAAACTTCAGAGATTTGGGACACGTTTGTGATTAAACCTTTAGTGATCACCAGATCCAAGACGACCGAGCTTGTGGGTGACCGAGCTTGTGGGTAAAGCTGGCCACGTGCTGCTTCAAATCAAATGTCTCTAGACGTCTAATGATTTCTAATGCACTACTATCTGATGGATGATTGCAACATACTAAAAAGACATGAATTCACCAATAGTGGTATTTTTGCAGTTAAAGTCACTATTATAAATGCAGGCCAATTCTCCTCCTCGTCTGCCCTGTTTTACTGTATGCATAAATCTGTACTTTTCAGGAGCAGCTTCAAGTTGAGCTGCTGTGCCATTATCACTAAGCCACGTTTCTGAGAGAAACATAAAATCTAGCTTATGCTCTTTAATAACTTCTCGAATCAGCAGGGATTTGTTATTTAGTGACCTTACGTTGAGAAGTGCCAGGTTTAATTTTCTGCTTACTACACTATGTGTTTGGGGGGGACTGGTCTTTTTAAAGAGTATGTGAATTAAATTATTGGGGTTTTGACTGCGCACATTTTCCTTTGATTTATTAATTACACAGAGTTTGATGGCATTAATAATGTTATTGGAGCAAGTTCTCCCTTCACAGCTGGCAGAAGCTTTAGTATTAAGACAGCAGAGAGAGAGAGGGAAATGGTAGCAATGGAAGAGGCATTGTCTATATCATGAAAAGCGCTTACCTGTCTACTGTTTATACTACTTACCCGTCCATTGTTTACTTCCGTTAAGTGCAGTCAGGCCTGGTGCAGTGCCTTCTCTATATTTTCGGACAGAATGAGAGACCCATGGCGGCTCGGGTGTAGTCCGTCCCTGTGGTAAAATGCTGGTCGCTCCCAGAAAACACTCCAGTTGCTCACACAGCCGATGCCATTGCTCTTACACCAGCCTTGGAGCCAGCAGTACAGTGCGTAGAGCCTGCTGAACACCTCACTTCCTCTGGGAAGAAGGAACTAGTAGGTGGGCAGCGGTCCCCAGGTGATGATCCTGGCCTTGGTTCTACAGTATTTATTACAGAACATCTCACGTATTCCTTTTACCATGAATGTGTTTTCAAAAGCGTTTTAGACCAAAACATTCACAAAACTTTGGCATCTTAGGCATCAGTTGGTGTTTTCGTAACCATTTCATGTTTTATTTTTCTGTTATGAAGCTTTTACAGTCATTAAATGCTTTGGACATCTGGTTCCTAGTACTGTTGTGGAAAATTCTGACCAAGTTTTTTTCTAGAATGGAACATCTTAACTGTTGAATTATTCAGAAATTCTGAAAAATCTAAAGAATTCCCGTTTAACTATGTGTACAAGTTTTGGTATATCTGATGACTATGACAAAGGGGAAATCAAGCCAATTTGCACTGCATTGACTTCATTTTGAAAAATTGTCATTCTGTTGGATTTAAGTCACATACATACCCTACTTCTCCCCACATCATAGAAAGATAGTGAAAAACATCCAGAGGTAGAAATACAGTGACTGACATATTATAAAAAATGGAGATTAAGTACAGCAATAGATTACATGATTACACGTACTTTGTCCATTACAGGATTTATACAGAACAGGCAAAAGTAGTTTCAAGCTGTGACCCAGACAAGCCTATTCTACTTTGGTCTCTTGTACACTTTTACAACAGCGCACTGCATTGTAGAATACTAGCTGTAACAACAAAGTCAAAACCAAAATGCAAAATGTGTCAAACTATCTTAATATGCCTAATATGGGCCATTCTACTAAATTCATTATGATTTAGTGAAACCCAAGGCATTAAGTGATTGTAATAATTAAAATGCATACAAATTCAATATGCTTTCTATTGGGAGGTGGCTGTCCCAAATCCTAACCCTTTATTTCAACTTGTGAGAATAATACTTACTTTTTTGCATTTTTAATGATTATTTTTATTTCTTTTGAAGGGAAATTGATTTATTATGAGTTTAATTTTTGTGTTTCTAATTTTCATGTCATCACCAAAAGATAGAGTCTTATTTTAGCCACAACCCTGTATTTTAGAGCAGGAAGTGAGACTGCATCCCTGTCCCTCATGGCCACATGGTGAGCAGTTTTGAAGCAAATGTGTCCCAAAGTCTGAAAATCGGTGTGGAACATTAAGTGTCACTACTGAAACAAATATTTTCTGCAATTATGCATTCTAGTGACAAATATTATGGTTTTATGTATGTGCATCTGTTTAAAGAAATTCATTGCTAGTCATTTACTGGCTAACGTTCTTGAGTTCTGCTTAAAATTAGCTAAAATGGTCACTACCAAAACAGTCACTATCAACACATTTCACTCAAAGCAAACGGATTTTATTCTCAAATCCAAGTCAGTCAAAAGTCCACAATGTGTTTTCAACTCTGACATTGAACTAGTTCAGTGGAATTATCTGTATTCACATATGCTACAGGGAAGTATTAGTGTGCCTCAGATGATGGCAGCATTTCCAGCTAACAGAATAGACTGATAGACAGCTTCACACAACAGACTGCCAATAACAACAAGCAGTAGGAATTAAGGGCAGAGGTGAAGTGGTCAGGGGCAGGCAAGCAAAGGTCCCTTACAGTAGAACAATCAAACGCACTGATGTAGGGAAAGTTTACAGTGGTAACCAGTGTTGAATAGCTATGACACTGATTGGCTAGAGAAGGGTAAAGATATATAACGTGACCATCAACACATCTCTGGCTACCACAGCAAATGAAGGATTGTCAAGTGAATTTCAAACTGTGTGCAGCACAAAAATCATGTGTAAGAAATCATGTGAATCAGTGGCATAACTGAAAATAACTAAAGATAAGTAATTGACATTACTGTATATCTTCAACTCTTTTCATGACAGTTGCTTTGGACACTCCTAGCTATGATCCTTGCAACAGCTACACATCT
>JAILXH010115278.1:5907-18520 GCA_023558415.1 Piaractus mesopotamicus
TTCTGATTTCTTGCTTGATATTTTGGAGATTCTTTGTAATTGAACTTTCCTCCTACCTGAAACCAGTCTCTGAGTTAAGCCATTTTCTGCTAATTTCAGTGCACAATTACTGTTTTTTTTTGCTAAGTTTAACATATTGCGAAAAACTAAAACATAAAATATACAATGTGCCATTACATTTGCACAGGCCACATTTTATGTTTCATTTCTCCCAATATGTTAAACTTAGCAAAAAAAACAGTAATTGTGCATTAGAATATGCAAAAGTTTCTATTCTGTAGAGAATGTGTAACTTATTTTCACTTAAAAAATTTTAACAAAAGATGTTATTTGACCAGAGGTGCCCAAACATTTGCATACAACAATACAAATTAGAGTGCTTTACTCTGGGCAGGTATGAGCAATGTAGATCTAGCAGAAATGAATATATGGTTATATACTACAAGTGTTACAGAACAGTTAGATACTGTTTTCATGAAATATAGTGGTTATTTCTGATTGATAAGTGAGTTATGCTGAACCATGTGCATTTCAAATCACTAGATAACAGGTAAACACAGTCTTGTTTGACATGTATTATACATAAACCTAAATGCATAGAGAGAGTGGAATTGCTTCAGAACCTCCATCTATTGCTGGTGAAAGGCTATGGCTTTCAAATCAATACAGTTTTTAAAACATGTGCAGCAAAAATGCTTCTGAAAAGAGCCTGGGTATGTACTATCCAAGCCAGCATCAGATCACGAATCTCAATTGTTTGTCCCAAACACACACATACACACACATACTAGGTTATTCTCTCTCTCTCTCTCTCTCTCTAACTCTCTCTCCCTTCCATGCCTCCCTTCATCACAGATGGCTGAGTCCTGGAAAAAAGCAGTCCTCTCCGTTCCGCCCTCAGGCAGAAAGGATGGGCTCCACGGTGCAGTTCGCCTGCTGGGCCCTCGCCTGCACCGCTCTCAGATTCTCTGACACACATGCAGTCTGGATTTGGAGTAAGAGGTGGCGTCCTTCCACACCTTGCAGGCCAGGCCTTTGGCGCAGTCACAGCGCTGGAAGATCTCCAAACCGTGAGAGCCTTTCTTACGCTGCTTGGTGCACACCTCACCCTGACGCAGCACGGGCTTACAGATCTTGGTCCAGAAGTGACGGGCGCAGCAGTAGCCCTCCGAACAGTCCGAGGAACGCAGGCATGCGTCACCATCATGGCCTACAAGGAAGCAAGCGGAGGGAAATACGTTAAATACTTTATCCTTATCACTGAATCGTCGTTTATTACAAACACCTACCTTGTATCTACACTTACTGACAATTTTATAAGGAATACCTACCTTCAGCTAACAAAAACTCTAGCAATATTTCTCAAATGACAAAAAACTACAGGTGTACGAGGTGGCGTTTATACTTCAGGTTTGGTATATGAAGTAAAGAGTCCAGCTTCTCATAAAGCATCTTTTCTGAATTGTAGTCCCAAGGATTAGCATTCGATATTTTGTTGATTTAGTTTTCAGAAAATTTTGTGACATCTACTGAGAAACATCTGACAAACAGCTGGTAAGCCTCTCAACAGAGTCTTGATTTTCAGAAGGAATGGAAATGTATAATTGCGTGTCATCGGCATAGCTATGAACCAAGAACCATCTATTCATCAAATATTATTTAAACTATTCTAAAACTGCCTGAGAGGTCCAGCATTCCAGATAGTAGATTAGAATGTTGAGATTAACGTTATCAAAAGCTGCACTTACAACCAATAAGACCAAACTAGAAGGATTCTGTGGATCAATCCATGCTACTCTTATTAAGTAGCAGGCCGGAATATTAGAAAACATAAAATGTAAAATCTGCAATAACTTTTGCACAGGCCATATTTATGTTTTATTTTTTCCAGTATGTTAAATTCATCATATAAACAGTGATTACGCATTAAAATGTGCAGAAGTGTGTTCTCTGTAATTTGACCGGGGGCACTCACACTTTTCCGTACAACTATAGGCACATTTTTTAGGTTTACAATTGCTCACTGGGCTACAGTCAGTAACTATAAACCTACAAAGTGCACTTATATAGTAGGTGTTTCTGATAAAATGACAAGTAAACACAACATGAGGTGGAATTCTTTAAATGATCTTGATCTTCAGTATTAACAACACTGTCAGTAACTTTTTATAGTGCCCTTTTCCACAGATGATATAATTTATCTTGAGTAATTCATGGCATGCCCCAAACTCACCAAATTAGTAGATTACCTTAAGTAATTTCATCAGTATGTTAGCATAATGACTGTACTGTGTGCAACCAAGCAGCTCTTCAAGGGAAGTACTGTAAATTCTAACTCTCCAAAGGGAAGAGAAGAAAAATCAAACCATTACATTGTTTTGGCTTCAAACACATCCAGAGCTCTTGCTGTTACATTGGATTTAAAATTGCATTACGAGGTTTGCACATAAAGGGAGAGATACAGGGCCCCAAAGAATCTGAGCAAACGATTTCCTGATTTATTAACCAATTCGATTCAGTTGAGGGAAACTCTCTACACTTGTCAGGCGGTTTATATTAGCCTTTCAAAGGGATAATCAGCATAGCAAATATTTATAATACATCTAACTGTGAGATTTCTGTGAAATAATTTGGCATGCGCACTTCCCCTGCCAAAGGCTTTTAAACACGCAATCCAGCCTCAACAAGTCCCAGAACAAAGCCGCAGGGTCAATATGGCTTCTAATCTCTGCATTCACAGCTGGGACATATCTGTATAAGCGACATGTTAAGAAACGACAAACAAGATCCTTTTCCAGAACAAGAAAACCATCCATTTAATAATACGTGGAGTGGTTTCTGATTGCCTAATGGTAGGCTATGAGTATTATTTGAAAATCATTTCAATTTAAGTACTCAAATGGAAGATTTTAAATAATACATCTCAGTCAGACGTCAATTTTATAGCCCATGTTAAGAGCACATGTAATTACATGATTTGAGTTTAATGACAGTCATGGCAGGACTTTTAGAGCCCTTTTAAATGCCTCAGACGAGTTTAACGTCCTGTGATTTAGTTTATGATTGAATGGGGTTGTGCTGTCACCATCCCTACGACTACGCCAGATTTATATAGAAGCGAGAAGAGCAGTGCATTATGGTTAACTCTGCACACGCTCCCTACCATGCTGAAAACTCATAGGTTGATCTATGAGCAGTATGTAATTATGCGCCAGTTTGCGGCGTGGCGTTCCTTCCCTCCGCACAAATAACAACCTGTGGCAGGGCCACTGGAGATAACAGAGGTAAATGCACAGAAACAGGAGAACCTCTCCAAACTGGCAGGGTTTCAAACCCCATGCAGTCTGGTGGAGACATGGCTTTTTCCATAAGATCTTTGTTGAGATTTACAAGGCTGGCGTGAATTCCCCACCTTTGAGGGAGAGCTTGGCTTGGGCTTTCCCATTCCTCTTCCAGCCCTTGTCTTTGCTCGAGAGTTTGTTGTGCTCCTCTAAGGGCGAGATGTGTGGCGACAGAAGGCTCTCGGAGAATGGGATGCAGATATCTAAAGCGGAGAGAGAAATTTGGCATCAGTTTTTGGTTAATATATCAAAGGCTTGCTTGAATACATTCATCAGAAATAAGAGTGGGCGATATGGCAGAATTACTGAAGACATTTTCATGGTAAACATGTAACGTATCACAATATTTAGCTTTTCTGAGGCTTGTCAACAAGGTCAAAAGTCCCTAAAAGCACCTTTATGTGCCTACACTAAGTTAAAAAGTCCATAGTAGCAAAATAGCGGTTCCACATTTGAACCACATCATTAAAAACTGAGTTCAGTGATTTCTTTTGAACTAATTAAACAAATAAACAGGAGGAAAAAACTTAATGGCATAATGTAGTAACATCCAATCAGGTAGTTATTATGCAGTGTATGCAGTCTCTGTTTTTATGATGTATACAGTTGTTCGATGTCCGAGCACTACACTGACAAACTCAGAAAAACATGTTGTAACATAATTATCATAATAATCATAACATGTAATAAACACGAGTTATCTGAGGATGCTGTTATGCAAAACAACTGGACACATACAGTTGCTGCAGCGGTTGCCAGGGCAGCACATGGCATCTCTGTGGCAACGCTTCTTCCTCCGACGGCAGGTGAGGCAGCGTGAGGGAGCTTGCTGAGGGCTGTGACAGTAACTACCGACCGAACACTCTTTATCACTGCTGCAGGGGTACACCTGCACACAAAAAGAGAGAGACAGATGTTAATCCTTCACTTTAATTGTGAGTGTTATGAGCACATCTAAAATATTTCAGTGAGCTCAATAAAACTACCACTTAATACTACCACAATACTTCTCAAATCCTCTTCACTGGTCTTTACAGATGGCACAATACCACTGAAGCTCAAACACTCTACTGTCCCACAAGGATAAACACAGCCAACAGCACACAATGTGAGTGGGCACTATTTCTGGACAGATTTGTTACAGGATTGGATCCAATTCATCATTTTTTTCCCCATCTGATATCTGATCCAGCATTTTCTGCTGATGTTGCCCTCATACTGATACCCAGTAATCAATCTGTGCCACCTTTGCTTATCTTTACCTGAAGGGGAATTCCATAGATTTTTTCAAAATTTCTCCCGAATTCAGTAGTTGAGATGTCAGCAAAGCAATTCAGAGTGGTTTGATGTGAAATGGTTCGTTGTAGAGAAATTTAATGATGCTGATATCTTTACAGCAGTGAAAAGGAACCAGGGGTCACAATGTCTACAACTCAGCCATTTTATTTACTATAAAAAACAACCAGTGAACCTACAAGTGTCATCTGAGTTTTATATGTAATGTGGATGATGGTAAAATAGTGGAAAATCAAAAAAAAAAAAAAAGGTCAACTTACAACGCCCAAAGTACCTCTCCACAATGATTTGCTTTTAAAAAATATGTTTTAAGCCAAAACCTTCTCCAAACTATCATAAAACAATGTCTCAGGCATCAGGCAACATATTTGTAACCATTTAAGTTAATAACTTTCTGCGAGGGAGCTTTTAGAGGTGGATGTCTGGTTTCTATCAATACCACTGTGCACAATTCCGACTCTCAGGTTTCTCTAGAACGTAGTGTTTCACATCAATCTACTTAGAATGACATGTTTACATCATTATGAATAAATTATGCAGAAATGTTTAAACATTTTCTGCATAAAACAGTGAATTGTACTTCATGATTCAACAAAATTGTTACCTGTCCTACTGCAGTAGTATTTCTAATTATATGGGAACAATACATTGAACGTTAATTCTATGTTGTAAAAATTAACATTTTACAGACAGAGGATCCATTTACAATGAGGCAGATGATTTAAAATGATCAGACATTTCCAAAATGCGATTGGGAATAGCTCTTGCCTTAAGGTGAAAATAGAGACAATGAGCAAACATCAATGCGCTTTCTCACTAGCAAAGTTAAAGAAGCGTCAGGGCTTCCAAGTAACATGAGGAAAAACTGCTAATGCTAACCAGACATTTTATGGAAATCCTTTCAACCTCCAAACTCCAACTTTCAGTCAAATAAATCTAACTCTGAGTCTCCGATCACAGTCATCACTTACTTCTCTGTCGCCAAGCATATTTTTATGAGACAGCTAGACACTTCGGGTAAAACTGCCCGAGACACTAACCAGTTTAACAGAGCATGTGTGGTGTTCCTGTGAGACACAGACCCGTTTTTATAGCCAACTGTGGAGAACAGCCCCAAAAACCAGCATTGCATTTTTCTCCCCAACTGCTAGTAATATTTTCAGCCACCTGACAATAGAAGCACTGTCATTACCCCAAAATAAAACATAGATCTTTTATTTGGATTCCTTGAAAGCGTCTGCTATTGCACCTTCTGTCAGTGTGGTGTTTGTATAGGTATTCCAGTTTGTTTTATTCATCTATGTTTGTTTCTTCAAATCTCCTGTTTAGACTTACTGAATACTGATGTTAGTTAGCGTTAGCCGAACCAAGATAATCAAGCTACGACTCCAAGAACGAGTGCACGGAAACCGCAGAAGGCCATGATGAGCTCAGATTGCTTTCCAAAACACGTGTCTCTGTGGATTGCGATGATACTACAGTTGATACTCTAATCTGTGCTAATGTCTCACACATGCTTTCAGGCCTCTGGTCTAAAGTAAGGGTGGGAGGCGTGCAAAGAATAAATAAAAACACTTAAGCAATACTACCCAATATTTATGTTTGATCCAATTTAAACGTTCCAAAATGTCCTTAAGCCTCTCAGTTTGAACTTTGAGTATGTGCTCTTCGATAAAGTACTTTATATTCAGAAATCTGCCTTTAATTTTTTTAAGCTGCAGCCTTAGACAGCAATGAAAGCATCTGGGATGCATGACAAGAAATCAAAATTCGGTATCAAATCTACCGTCCATAGAAGCGATAGAGCTCTGAATCCGAACTGAAACAGATTTGCTGTATCAGTGCTCATTGACATCTGCTAAAAAGTCCCTAAAGTGAGCACAGATTGAGTTAAACAGTTTAATATGCCTGAAAAAAAAAATCATATTTTAATTCTAGGACATTTAAAATCAGTTGTATTTACAAGCCCCAAATCAATTAAAATCACATGAGACTTCTTCCTTACGCTCCTCTACAGAATGAGCTTTTCACTGGGATCGGTTTCATGCTCTCATGCGCGCTAATGTAATGACACATCTTGACCGTTTGATGCTCCTCGGTGCTGAGAAGTACTGACAGATTCACATCAGTCCCGACCGAAAGGGAGCACTTGACGACTGCTCCGTACAGTGCCAGCGCCAGTGCGGGGTTAGAGCCAGCGCAGCATCAATCAGAGACGAGCTCCAACTAATGATGATTCACAGAGAGAAACAACTGACGTCATTGTGACAAGTTCTCTTCTTCTGAATTAAATGCGCAACACATGTTCGGACAGTGTAAGGCAGACAGAATATCTCAATATCAACTAACTTTCAAAGATGTTATTCCAAAATCCATGTGCTTTGGACATTGAGACGGCTTAGGAAGATCATCCCTTATTGGGTAAGCAACAGAAATGCTGTTACATTGGAAACACATGGTGAATTCAGTCCAGCCTGCCAAAGATGCGTTAACATCAGGAACAAGAACAAGAACAAAAAAACAAAAAACAAAAAAAAAAACACATACTGTCCAATTTCACTATTTTTTATTTACTTTATTAGGACGTTTGGTATGGTTTAGGTATAGGCATCCAAAGGCAGTGTGGTTTCCCTGGACGTAGATGGCTTTTTAATGTGTAGTGTTCTACCAGCTGATATGTCTCAGAAGTTATGGTAATCGCCAGCAGTAACGAAAGCATGGTGTTCAATACTAATTGTTCCTCAATCAAAGTTTACCGAAACATGCAAACGAATTCTGTCAAAGGTGTGGATTCTAAACTTTTAATCAAAGCCACATTTGTGTTTGTAAGTAAAAGAGGAGATATTTTATTATTATAGTTATGTTTGTGCATTTAGCAGTGGTGTAACTACTGGCATAGCAGTTGGGGCAATCGCACTGGGGCTCACATCACAGGAGTCCTATAGGACCGAGTCCCCAATGTCTTTATTGGGCCCCTCATGGATTGTAATGATAAATTAATAATATACTATAACCATTACTTACATTAACCAACTTTGTTGTGATGTAGAGAGCAAATAAGCAAATTCCACTGGCCCATAAGATCCTAGTTACACTGCTGGCATTTGGTCTTAAAAAGTCTTTTACATTTTCATCGCGTTTTTGTTACTGTTTGACATTGAAACGAAAGGGAGAAGGTTGGAATTAGCTGTCAATACATAGCTGTCAATACATAATGACAATTTAATGTAAATGTAATATATCGTGTATCTCTATGTAATTAAGTATTAAATTAAACATTTAACATTAAACAAGATTTGAACTGTTCAGTGATTGTTCTCAAATGTAGCTTTATGCCTAATGTCTACAGTAACTAAAGCTAAATAAAGCCCATCAAGTTCACAAAAACCATTCATTTGGCAAATTAACAAATGTGAAGACATACAAAAAGACTAAACAATGACTATCAGTCTTGTCAACAATGACAGTCAGTATGCAGGCAGAGTTCTGTAAGGCAGACCAGCAGCTGAACAGACCCTCATACAGCTGTTGATCTCATAAACCTATAGACAAACTACATCACACTTACAGTATCTGTCTCTCTGTGATGATATCAGGCTGCATGGCTGGTAGTCTGTGATGGCAGAACGACGGTGTTGCTGGTACTGGTTGCTCTTCAAAGGAACACACCAGTATGACCAAACAGGTTCAGCACCGTAGCTACCCAAAGTAAAATCGCCATATCCACTTTAGAAATGACTTCTTGTTTTAATAAGAGTAAAAAACAGACATTCTTCTGTTTCTGAGTTTCAGCATGTCTGCTGATCTAGAACACGGTTTGATTCATTCATTATCATGTCATGTTTTCAAATCTTAATATTAAATCTATATAAATTTTTTAAAAGCGATAAGCTGCTAATAGTAATAGTTAGTCCTTGCTTGTAAGCATGTCCAAAAAATAAGCATGGACTCCTTTTGTATTTTCTTTTTAATGTATAAGTCATATTGCAAGTCTTTGCTTTTTAGGCAGGTCTGAGACTAGTTTTGTAATTTTTCTTACAATGTATAAGCTACCTTATGAGTTTTTGCCTTTTAGGCAGGTCAGAGACTAGTTTCGTCATTTTCCTTTTAATGTATTAGATATATTACATGTCTTTGCTTTAGGCAGGTCTGAGACTAGTTTTGTAATTTTCCTTACAATGTATAAGGTACATTATGAACCTTTGCCTCTTAGGCAGGTCAGAGACCTTTATAATGCATAACGTATAGCCTATTGTAAGTTCTCACATTTTAGACTAGTCTGAGGCCAGTTGTGTCATTTTTGCAGGTCTTTGCCTTTTAGGCAGGTCTGAGAGTAGTTTTATCATTTTCCTTATAATGCAAACACATATTATAAGTCTTTGTCTTTTAGGCTAGTCTAAGAGTAGATTTACATCTACGGCATTTGGCAGACACTCTTATCCAGAGCGACTTACAGTTCGAACATTTTTTACACAGGCAGGCCAAGGTAGTGTTAGGAGCCTTGCCCAAGGACTCTTATTGGTATAGTGCAGGGTGCTCACCCAGGCAAGGACTGAATCCCAGTCTACAACACAGAAGGCAGAGGTGTTACCCACTGCACAATACCAACCACAGTTTTGTCATTTTCCTTATAATGTAAAATGTATATTAAATGTATAAGTCTTAACCTTTTAAGCAGGTCTAAGAGTAGTTCTGCCATTTTTTTAATAACATAAAATGTATATGACAAGTCTTTGCCTTTTAGGTAGATCTGAGAGCAGTTCTGACATTTTGTTTATAATATGCATAAATATGGCTGCTACCTGAAGCCACAGACGCCACCCTCATCCCAGGCAACAGACACTACCCTCTCCTAGGCAACACATAATTTAGCAAGCCAGTCGTAGACACGTAACCACATCTCCACATAATCAGTCCATCTGATCACAGCAGATTTTTAATATCGCTCTTCTGAGGGCCTCTGTGCCTTTTTACTTTTTTATTTTACTACTTGATCCTCATCCCTCACTGATCTGCTCTTTTTTCTCTCTCTCACCCCTATCTTCCCAAGAGTGCACAGTGACATTAAAAGGGTGGGCGTGGGGCTCAGTTGGGTAGAAGATAAGAGCAGAGCTGATAAGGCCCGAGACAGAGGCAGATGAGGGAAGCCTTACCAGTTCCATCACCACACTGCTCTCGTGCCGGTGAGGAGATCAATCTCTGAATCCCAAATGCGCGTGTCTTTGAACTTCTTTCCGTCGTCTATATTTTCCCCTCATCTTTTCCACAAACCTGTCACTCCGGGGTTTGATATCATTGTTGGATGGTGGTGTAATACCCAAACTTAGTGCAGTTTGCGCCTCTCTAGCAGCAACATTCGAGCCACTGAGCTCGTGCCTGGATGGGTTTGAGTCATCCTTCAGAGCGGCGATAACCATTTCAAGTGATCCTTAAAGCTTGAAACAGTCTAAATCATTACATAGTCCAAACAATCCCGCTGACCCAAAATCTCCGTAAAACCTTCCTGAGAAAGGACAATAAATAAAACAATTCAGCTGATATCAATTTTCAAACCACAGGACAGAAATTTCGGTCTCCTAAGACTCAACTTAAATACAGCAGTATTTACACAACTGAACGTGTAATCCTGAATGGCGTGCTATAAGCTTCCTTTCTTTCACCCACACACATACTGAGCCTCATGGCCGAGCTGGAACAGACCTTGAGAAATCAAAATGGACACTTGACACCATGAATGGTGTTAGTGAGCTGGGAGGGTTTTCCAGAGTAAAATAAACGATGTCACTGAACAAACAAACCCCATACAGCCTCAAAGGGCGAGGTCCCCCGCAGTATCAGATCACCGAGGCGGTCTGCGCTTTCTCTCACTGTTTGAAGCAGAAGTTTAAGGTTAATCTCTCCACCACAAAACATGTGTGTAGCAAAACCCTAAAGGGCCACTTGAATGAGATCCTGTCACTCATTCAACACGACTAACATAAACACTGAGCAGCCCGATTCGCACACACAGGCATGGCGGCACAGGGAACAGAGCTAGCTGAAGCTGGTAAGGAAATTAAACGTCTTTAAAGACGAGAGTGGGTTCTTGAGAGCAAAGGCTCAGAATGCCATAAATGCCAGAGATGTGTTAAGGTTCCCTGGTGGTGGCGGTCATGGCGTCTCCTGGCCTCAACGTTAGCCATTAGCGAGGGACTGCAAGACAGATGATTAGCCCAGCTAGCGCTAACGAGCCGTCACACCTCGGGCTGTTTTAGTTCACCCTCTCAGCTCGTTAGCATCACTAAACAGCCACTTAACCCCAGAGGGGGCAGGAGGGACCTGCCTCCCCTCTTTACAAGCCAGACCCAAACACTCTGGTCTCCTCCTCGTTAACAGAACCTCCACATCAAATTAAATAAGGAGACCAGTTAGAAAGAAAAAAATGGACGACTGATGAGAAACAGGTCTTGCGATCATGCAGTATATAGGCCATATCCCGCCTGGACTGAGGGGTTCAAGTATGCTGTGCCCATGCCTGTGCTCCTCTTTTGGTGCAACCACAAAAACCATCAGCTGCTGACCACCCACATGCATTTCCTCAAAACGCCTGAAGGGAGTAACTCTGCTGAATTTCTGACTGAAACACACACAGACTTAGAATGTAGGACTGTTCTGAGTGACGTTCTTATGACTTGTGAGTCTATCCGTCTATCAAGGGGAAAAGAGAACAGTATACGCATGATATTCATTGTCAGGGCACAGTTTTTGTCAACAGACAGTGAAATAAAAACATGTTAAAGCGCCATCAGCTGCCACCAACCATGGCTTTGACATGCTGGCTGTGGGCCCGCTTCGCTAATGTGACAGTTAGAAACACCAAACAGCACTCCAGCCTCCCTCTGGGGATGACGGCTCAACAGTGGGTGGCCCATTTTCCCGCACATTTAATTCACAGCGTCTGAGGGTAAGTCAGTGGGGACTATTTATTGGGAGCTTATGTTATGATCTTCCACTTATCCTTTAATGTTAGTGAGTTAGAGGCCTTGAGGGGAAACATTTCAGCAGCTTTCTAGGGAAAGATAAAAATGTGGCACACTCATTCAAGAGCCAGTGCAGATTTGATGTTGGAAAGTGACTAAACGGTGTGATGGTGAATTAGCTCCTAACTCTTCTAACACTTCACTGAAGCAGATAACCATCAATCACTGCAGTAAAGACACCTCTGTTCAAAGGCTGATAAAAGCAACAGTCAGCACCCTATCCATCACACACTGTAGTCCTGCATCAATGAGCAGTTTGTGTGGTACGTGCTCTCTTCACAGTTGCACGAGATACATGGAGCTAGACTGTGTTCAGTTTGCCAGCTTTCCGTCAATCTATCACTTCTGGATCCAACTTCAGTTCGTAACCGTAAGAATGATTCATTATTACACACTGAGGTGAGACTGTTAAAGTGAAAAGCCGCAGAATAGATCCATACAGTCCATATGAACTGAATTTCACTTTCATTTATGCGCAAAGAGAACTGGCCCTAAAGCTGTTGCAAATCGCAGGCCACACTTTCCCTATTAAGATCACACTACTTCATCTACGCTGTTATCTTTGATTTACCCTATTCATAAACAAGCACTTTAGACAGGCTCACATGGTCAGTGGCGTGTGCCTAGAGGCACAGGCTATTGGAGGCTGGCCATAGTTCAGTATTTGGCTGCAGTGTATTTAAAAAAAAAAGGCCTGGAAATCATTCCAGGCTGCCAAAGAGATAGCACTCCCACCACCATTACCGCTATTAGCCGTCTTCATTTGCCTGAGAGGTTAAATGTAGCATGGCAGAGCCCTTTTATAACAATGTGGTGGGCTCCATGTATATCATTGCGGTCAGTTCAGCCAATTGGATTGGGTTTAGTGGAATAGCTTAGCAAGACCGAGAAAAGACATTTAGATGGAGGTCTGTAAGAAAGCAAACATACTGGAAGGGGGGATGGAGAGAGAGAGAG
>JAILXH010115302.1:2114-12550 GCA_023558415.1 Piaractus mesopotamicus
CTGCATTGTTTTGAGTGACAGGATGCTTCTAGGCTGCTGAGCGGTTGGCCTCTTGCCTGTCCACTCTGATGAGAGATGTTTGTCTTTTCTGAGTGTGAGATGACCCATGTGTTCACAGAGAGACACCCCAGGAGAGGTCAACATCAGGGTTTTGTTGGCATAGTCACATATTAAGTCTCATCGTAAACACATACACACATACAGTGCCTGTGTCAATCAGAGTCAGAGGCACTCATGTCTTGCTTTTAGCAAACTGGGGCTGGAGAGGGGTCAAGCAGAAGACCACTGAGAGCTTTCTGCAAGTGCGGGATAGCTAAACCTCATCCATCTGAAGCCATAATTGACAAGACTGCTTACTCCCAGTGAACCACATGAAGATATTGAGTCTTGTCATATCAAGAGTCAGGATTCCATTGCACACAACAGGGCTGGTGCTACACTCTCAAAGTACCAAAAAAGCTTTCCTTGGAGCTATGCCAGAGAAAAAAACACTCTTAGTTCCCTAGGGAAACTTTTTAATGTTAATGAGATGTGCGAGTATGAAGAACCTTTTTAAATGGCATTTCAGCCAAAATGAAAAATGTAGCCATCGCTACATCTGCTGTAAACATACCAACTCACCTCCTACAGTGGTACCATAGTAGTCCCAAGAGTGAGATTTTCTGGTTTAAAGACAAACCCCATTCCGATGATCTTGAAGGTTGAAGGGACTTTTGAAAAACCACAAGCGCTTTGGTGCAGATAGTTGGGGGAGGGCTGTTTGATTTTCTTCCCAGTAGCTGGCCAATGCAGACGGAAGATAGAGAGCTAATGTTACTGCCAGGAGTATCTTCATCACTGTAGAGGACTCAGTAGTTATTTGACATATCTGCACAATGCATGCTGGGTACTGTATTGTAGTGAGAGAACATGGACATATTACAACTCTGTGTCTCACACATAGAGTTGCACATTCAACTTTGGGTTCCTGAATGAAATTCGCCGTCTCTAAACCTAACAAATAACAGTGGTTAACAATTTCCTCTTAACCACTGTTCAGATGCTCAACCTATGATTAATTCTTGTACATGTGTAAATGAACCAATTCAAAAGCCAATTATGTGAAACATGAATTGAGTGACTTGTTTTTTAAACAAAGTAAAAAACAAAACATACTGCGAATATGCAGAAAGTAAAACATTTATAATGGTAAAAACAATGCTGTCACCACTACCATGTTATTGCTTATTGATGTAATAAATGCTTTATATTCTAGATACCTATGTAGTATGATTTGTTCCCTTCACTGAAAATCTTCTTGACATGATTGAAGCTACAAACATCATGAAGAAAAACAAAGTGACCTGAAAAGGACTGCGGGTGCATCCACCTCAGTCAGAAGGCTGTCCCTGACTGGTCAGATGCTTGACCCTGATTGGTACAAGAGCTGCTTATGATTCATAGTCCTAAACTTAACCTGAGGTCTGTCTCACAAAACAAGTTTAACTTAGAGTGAGTTCCTGACTAAGTTTCAGCTTAACATAACTATGAAACTATGTTAACTTGTTTCATGAAAGCAGTTAACAACTTTCTGTTAACTCATTTTTAGGCATTCATAATTCATGCTGTAATTAATCCTTGTGCATGTAAACATAAAAAGCATGGTCTGTGCCATGCTTCCTTGAAACATAAGGAGGAATCGAGAGGCTTATTTTACGAAGAAGGACGATGAAATCTATGTAAATATGTAAAAAGTAAAGCATTTGTAACAAACAATTTATAACAATTCGCCACCGTTAGTGCTGAGTAATAACTGCTTAAAATTCCGGTGACACTTTCCACTACTAAAGAGGGGAATGTTCTTCACATGATTGATGCAACAAACATCATGAAAGAGAAAAAATGACCGGAGGGGTCCATCTCCATCAGGCCCTATTAAGTTAGGTGTACAAGTTGCCATGGTGATGTGATCCAAATGTTATCCAGCATTGTGAGACACAAAATCCAGGGTTAGCTCAACTAAGCCTAAAGGTTGCTGGTTAAGCAAGGAATCCTGCTTCGTGAGACAGGCCCCCATACTGGAGTAGGTTAAGCATGCAGCACCGTCTTGAGACAGAAAGTCAGACAGATTAGACAGGGTTAGATCAAACTAAGTTTTAAGGTACCTGGCTAGGCAAGAAATTTTGCTTCATGAAAGAGGCCCAAGGTGAAAAGTTAACAATAAACAATATGATCAACCATAACATGCAAGACAAGACAGGCAGGTGAAAAACAGCTGTTATAAATAATGACTTAAGAGATGTAGAAGTGCAACATAGAAATAACTGTAAATTATTGCTGACTGAGTTGACGAGTGCAAACAGGACAGATTCATGTAGCAGGCTACTGTATGAGCAAACAGTAGAGCACTGCAAACTCTATAAAACACAATAGCGTGCTGCAGATACTGATGTGCAGATAAAAGCTGAATTTTTAGTGATTGAGATGAAGAAACTGCTTCAGAAGAGGTTTGTTTTGGTGATCAAGAGTCTGTAGAAGGTAGAGGCCTTAATACACAATATGCCAAGAGAAACGGATCAGAGGTCATTTTTGATTATCACTGCTTTTCTTTTTTTGTGGGGAATAAACGTTTAATCTAAAAACCGAATGTTTTTCACAGTTGTTGCTTTACTCAGAGAAACATCACCAGTTTCTAATTCAGCAAACACTGTCAGTCTGAGTGTCATGGCTCCTGACAGATGAGACAAAACGATTTTGAAGGCTGTCCACTCTCTTCTATGGGACGAAAGCAAGAAATACATGAAGTTTGTATTCACAACAGTGCCAGCTGCCACACACACAGAAGCATCAGTGGCACTGTGCTCACTCACTCACTGTCTCTCTCTCTCGCTCTGTCTCATGGTCAGGAGATGTCTCCTATCACATGTGACAGAACTTGTGACACGTTACACCTTTCCAGGCGCAGGCCTCCAATAAGGGTGTGTGTGTATGTGCTGGCTCTTTGGAGGCACATCTGGCCGGGCTGACAGGGAGCGGGGGAGGCTTCACCAGCAGAGTGAGCTACAGCAGGCAGAGGAGAGGAGACGTCCTGTGACGTGCTGAAAGGAGGAACAGCAGGGCTCAGTGGAGACATAAAACAGCCCGCAATACGTTCGAAAGACATTTCACACACAGAAATGGCAGATGGTAAGTGGTTTGAATGCACGTTCAACAACAGGCCCACTGTTTGTGGATCTGAGCAATGTGAGGCAAAAACAAGAATATAGAATCAGACAGAGGCTCCAGGCCAAATACACGGGGGCTCCTGGGTACGTATGTGTGTGTGTATGTATGTGTGCTTGTTTTCATACATTTTCAGGACAAGTGTTCTGTCTACGTCAGAAAACCAGTGGAAAACCAAGGCCAGTTTACCTTCTCAGGACCAGTGAAATCAGATAAAAAGGGACTTTCTAAAACTGACAATGCAAAAATATTTCTTATTGGTTTCTTAGGTTAAGATTAGGATTATTGCAGGTTTATTATAGGGTTATTAATGTCTTATTACATCCAGACCGTGACACATTGTCACAGAAGAAAACTTTGTATCACCGAAATGATAAGTCAATAGAAGTGACTTAGAATCCGATCTTCCATTAACTTCCATTGAAACTTAAGAAAGTTTTTCTCGTCTCCTGTAAAGGTACCTTTCTGAAGTTACAAGGTTTTGTTCTGACAGCATATAGTCCGATATATATATATAAATATAAATATATATACACCTTGGACATGTGTATGACTCTGTGTTCTGCCAAGTTACAAAAACAAGTGCATGTGCAAACATATATGCTCACCTCCCATCCCTCTGTCCTCCATCTGTCTCATCTCCAAGTCAAATGCGTCCACCATATAGAGGTGTTTTTGTCACCTTTGCCTTTCACTTCGTTCCACATCCACTCTTTTTTGCCTGATTTTCTCATTACTAGCAGCACGTGAAGCCCAGGCAGGGTGGGCCGATATCTGGCAGCCGTGATTATGTGCTGAGAGGGAGACAAGGGCACGAGGCTTAAAGCAACCTCTCCACTTCACCTGCACATGATAGACTTCATCAACACAGTGGGGAAAAAAAAAACGGATTGAGAGTGAGCAGCACCTAGTGACCAAAAAGGGTCATGACGACCTCAGTCAAGATGACTCAACAGCAGATCCTAGTGGTGGTAAAGGGCCAAGAAGCAACCTACCGACATGAAGTGGTGCAGTCATGAAGCCTTGACTACTCCTCTACACACCTCTCTTTTTCATGAATACTCACCTCTTCCTCTCATCCCACTCACTGTCAGGGGCCACGTTAAAGGGCCCTGTCAACCGCATGTGAATTAAGTGCAGTGCCTGACACCACAGCACAGAGTAAGTGCATACGGGAAAAAAAATAAATAAATGAAGTGCAGAAATGCCGGATCTGGCAACAGTATGAGCAGGATATGCATTGGAATGAGGTGATGGAAATAATCATTACTAAATGGCTCCTCATTACAGAGCACTCCTCCCAATCATCCAGGATAAGCTGCAGGGCTGAGCCACACAACCACATCCACTGTCTTTAATGGCCAATTTACCCTTACTACAGCTGTCCATAGAGACCCTCTATCCAGTCTGGGATTCTTCCTTATTAAAATGTGTCACTACTAAGTTCATAGCTGATGATGTATACTCTGCTCATTGGCTTGACAATTATGAGCGAAAAAGAACGTCAAAGCATCTGGGTTATATATATATATAATCCTAGTTCCATAAATATGAGAACTAGATTCTTTCTCAGACACTGCAAGGTCCGACTGCCATCATACATTTTGAAATCTATACAGAATTTTGTTCATTGGTCACTAAAGTCCCTCAAGCTCCACCCTGAGCTTCCTCAGTGCACAAAAGACCGCTTCTGTTTTTTACTGCAAAGGGAGCAGCCCCAAGACAATTAAGAGGACAGTGTGGCAAAACAAAGCAGCATCTCATTGCCTTACTGAAGGAGCCAGGTTCATATACATATTAATCACTCTCAGTGGCAGTCCTGGCTCATTTGAGGTCCTAGGAGATCATACAGGGACCAAGGACACCTCCTTTCACTTAAACCATATGTTTTTGTGCTGATGAGAAAGTACAGCTGGATTACAGCTATAAAAGGTTTGTTGATAATAACTGGCCCATACAACAATGTATCCTGATGTGATAGCTAACAAAATGTAGCCTAACATCAAATGTCCAGTTCAGTTCAAGATTTTTTATTTATGTAATGCTTTTTGCAATAACTGTTGTCACAAAGCAGCTTTACAGACCTTAGGTCTGAGTCCAAAACAAGCAAACCAAGGGAGACAATGGCAAGGTAAAAATCCCTAGAAGCAAGAGGAAGAAACTTTAAGAGGAACCAAGACTCAAAAGGGGAATCCGTCCTGCTCTGGTTGATAACAGATAGCAAAGCAATAACACAACAAGAGCAATATGAATAAAAAAAGATCTGACAATCAATATACAAAAGTGAATATTGGATAAAGAAAAGAAATGAGTCTGTGATTCGACAGAAGTATTTAGGTTAACCAATAGCAACCTATGACTACTGTTAGATGCCTTTAAGTGTAACAAATACAAAACAGGTCCACGAAAACCAGTGACTACTGTTAAAGTGTTGATAAAAGATTCTTTCCCCTTTCAGCATTGCTCTGCAATGTATGCCTTTTTCCATGTCTGTCGTTTGAGCAGTTACTTTGCACACTTCTGCCTCCAAAATGTCTTTGTTCACTTCATGATCACGAGCCCATCAGTGAACCTCCAACACCACTGTAAGAAAATCAGGCCCAGATGTTGAGACCTCCACCTCTGTGCTTTACAGTGCACTTAGTGCAGTCTGGTTGGAATTCTTCTTCAGGCTTTCTTCACACAAAGAGTCTAAGATCAGTTCGATGTTGTGCTAAAAGCATTTTTCTCTGAAACAGACATTTTATAACTTGAATAATATCATTAATGTTTACCCATAAACTGTATTAGCTGCTGCAGTACTGCATGTTTAAGCAGAGCAGGGCCGCATTCAGTTGAATGTTGTTTAGTTAGCTGTCATTGCTCTGATCTGCACAGGGAGAGAGTTTGAAAGAGGCACTTTTGGACAGCCACTCCTCCCGCAGCTCGCTCTCCTTGCTGGAAACACAGCAGCAGCAGTAGGAGGGCGAAAGCAGAACAGCGTAAGGGACGCCGGAGGATATGAACACTGATTTAGTGCGTATGCGTTTGTGTATGCATGTACGTGTGCACCAGCACCCCCCACCCCCAACACACACCCCCAAGCTTTTGCCACCCGAGGCAATTTCCTATATTGCCTGTGCCAAAACAAATATTAGTCACGTTGATGCAGTGTCAGAAGCTGATGCTATGGAAATGCTATACTGCCATATGCCATACTAGTTAATCTTCAGCTCCAGCATAAAAACATCAGGCCCCAGCCTGGGACAGCCACACAGGAACCACTATAGATAGTCAGTAGACAGCTACATGCAGTCATAGGCAAAAAAAAATTAGGCGTTTACATGTTTTGTTTACCAAATGGCAATTTATTTTTTGGGTACAGAGAGTGAAGCCTGAGCTCATCGATTTTTGAGGCAGCTCCTTAATAGCAGATCTGACCCAGGGGTTGTATTACAGAAATTTCTTATCTTTTTGTTTTAAGATGTGAGATAAGTTTATCTTAAGTTAGGAAATCTTAACCTACTCAATCGAAGTCGACAATCAATTGTCATGTCCGTTACCTAGCAACAGACCATATGTGCACAGTGGAAAAGTAAACATGTAATAAAAACATTAGTTAGCAGCTACCTACGCTTAATGATGTAAAAAAGGGCAAACAAAGCTAAATCACGATAAACTCCAAGTTAACAACACTTCTTGCGGTTTATCTGAGAATTTCTGTTCTCCAGTTTCAGTTTCCCAAATGCTATAGCGCTATCTAATGCTATTCTGCCTCATAACAGCCAACATCGCTGTAATATTTTATCTGACAAAAGTAATAAGAGGGGGCGGTGGAGATCGTGTCTGCAGTGACTGGGATTTTTAAAACGCTGTTACAAAAAAAACCCTTGTAAGTCAAAGCATTTTTTTTCAATGGAGATAAATGTAACGTTATTTTGCTAGTTGTAGTGAACTACGCTGCCTGTCACAGCATAAAACAAGAGAAACAGATGGGTAAAACAGATGTTAAGACACCTCTGGAGTTGTCTTAAAGTTAGGACAGTATTTAGGAGATTTAGTCTAGTTAGGATGTTTCTGTAATACTGTTTCGATGAAAAAGAACTGACATTCTGTTATAGCCTCTGAACTAAACTCAGTCCTATCTGAAGTTGTCATGGTGACTAAATAGACAAGATAAAATTTCAGAGTTAAGAAATTTCTGTAATATGGCCCATGGAGATCCTGGAATGGATGTAGTGCACACACACACACACACACACACACACACACACACACACCACACACACACACACACACACACACACACATTTTCTAAGCCGCTTATCCTTCTGGGTCTCAGAGGGAGCTGGAGCCTATCCCAGCAGTCATTAGGCAGAAGATGTAGTGCACAGAGTCACTATATTTTTCTGAGCCCAATGCAGCTGATCATGGTAACTGATCTATGCAGGCTGCATCCACACATGCATTCTAGCTTAATAACTGTTGCCAGTTTGGACAAACTTTACAGAATGCTGACAAAAATCCCATTCAACATAATGAGAAACTGTAGACCTTAGCTTAGAGTTGAATGGTACGCTGTCCAGCTACACTAAAATATGGGGGGGGAAACTAGAACATAAAATGTGGCCTGTGCAAAAGTTATGGCACAGTTTATTTTTTTCCAACATTTAAAATCCAGCAAATTAATAAAAATTATGCAGTAATTGGTCGAAAATAGTTGGTCACTACCCTCCTCTTGCAGATATCACTGATGCATCTGATCCCTCCGATCAAAAACTTGTGAAGTTAATTAGCTGGAGCAGGTGTGGCATATCGTGGTTGGAACTAGACTCTGCAGGAGGGTAGATCTCTAGGACCAGGGTTGGTGACCATTGCTGTAGAGGGTGTGTTAACTTCTATTCACTTAGAAAATCAACAAAATATATTTTAAAGGGGGGTTCGCACTTTTGCATATGACTGTGTCTGGTGCCAGATTTAACCCTCAAGCAACAGCCTGCAATAGGAACATTTTCTCCATCAGTAATCAGCAAGTGAGGAACTGAGCTACAGTCACTACAGTGCAAGGTACCAGGTGCTACACTGACATCCAAACTCTAGAACTGAACAAATGTATATGGTATGATGGAGTTCATGGTCCAAGAAGCAGCCATACTCCTTTTAGGATGAGCTAGCACACTAGCGCGGAAGACAAATGACATTCTCTGGCCAAATGACACATTCTGTCTGCACTACACACCTGCACCACTCACTATAGTGCACAGCCACACTTTAGTCTATTGTCCCGTGTGCTTTACTTCAGTAGCAGTACTGTAAGAGTGTTTAGTTTGTTAAGTCGTCTTTTTTAAAATTCTGCATTCACTGTTGAGCAATTACAGGTCTGTACTGAACATACTAATACTCTGGATTATTTTTATATTTCTTGTATTTATTGGTTCTTTCCATAGTACTGTGTCAAAATAACACTTATATTTCACACAGTCAATGTCTACAATCAATACCACTTTCCCATTATATTGTATACATGTGTTTAATGGCCATAAACATGAATTTAAGTGAACTGAATTGATTCAAATTGAATCCCCACATGTATAAGCATGGCATATAAACTATAAGAGGAAATCCCATAACAGAGAAATATCTGATTTACAAATTATTGAAATTATTCATAATCCTGCTTGTTTTGTTTTGTTTTACACATATTTATGACTGTTTTTTTATTCCCTGTATGTTCTGTATTGTCCTGCTCTGCTACATCGCAAATGAGGGTCCCCCTTGATGTACTCTGAGTCTAAATAAAGGTTGATTGATTAATTGATTGAATGAATAAGGGGCAGTTTCCTAGACCCAGATTCATCTTGACTAGACTAGAAAGAATGTCCAATGGTGATTCACCATTGACAGTGCAAAGTGATGCAGGACGAGATCCATGTACTGGAAACCTGCCCCAAGAGTTTTAACTATGCAGAAACCAGTAGCAATACCAAGGTAGCAATAGAAATAAACAGAAATAGAAGTAGCAATAAGTAATGTTGTCTGCAAATATAATTGCTGTATTTATCATGATAAGAGAAGCACAGAATCTGAAAAAATCCATACATTTTGTATGTAAGCATCATGTGAAACTAATTTAAAGGCGTAGACCAGTTTGTCCCAACTCCAGTCCCACCTTCACTGCATAGTTCCCTGCGGTCCTGCTCAAACGCCTCAGACTTAAATCGAGAAGAACTTGATCAGAGACCACTGTAGTCGTGTCGTCATTTTGTAGTCGGCGCCAGGTTGTTATGCCCATATTGGGAACTCCGGGTCTGAGCCCCATTTCTCTATGGGCAGAATGAATAGGGTTTTCGAAAAATCGCCTCTATCGCACCCTGTGTTAAATAAAAATGTTCAGAACCCAATACGTTTTGTCCTGTGAACATTCTTCTCCCGAATACAACTGGATATTCTGAATTACGAGGTCATTAAATAGTTGAAATATGAATATTGCTACATGTAAGCTAAAGCTACTGCGCACTGAATTCACGTCATTTAACTGGCAGCCTCCTTAAGCGGGTTTTGGCAGTAAACAGTTCCATGTACAGACTGAGGGCAATGAAAAGAAGTCAGAACAAAATGAGCAGGTTTCCCTGCAGTTCTCTGTTCTTCATCTGATGCTCACTGAAACACAATAGATCTTTCCTTTTAGCTTAATTTGAAAAGATCTTCAAACGTACCTGCACTCAGGCTAATCCAGTACAGACTCAGCTTAATATCACTGCTGACCCCCTGATAAACTGATGTTGGCTCTCAGAATATCCGAATTATTATTTTAATGCCAGTAACATTTTTCTGAGGACATTTTCTCAGGACATTCGCCAGCTTTTTGTTCGACTTTTTCCGTTCCACCTTAAACGGTGCAGCAGTCACATTCTGAACTGCTGCGCCATTTAAGGTGGAATGGGAAAATTTGAACAAGCAGCTGAGTGACATTAACTTATTTTGCTGTTTCACAGAACCGACAGGTCAGTATTTTGTCTAATTTGCTAATGTTTGTGATAGCTAGTCACAGCTGCTGCACCATTTAAGGTGGAACAGGAACATTCAAACAAGAAGCTGCAAAAAAAAGAAGCTACATTCAGTGTCGTAGTTTTAACATGGGTAGCATTTTTTGATAAGGAGTTTTAGCCTATCAGAATATCCCACCTAGAGGTTTTATTTACAGGTATACCCGTAAATATGCGCTATAGTAGAACATCAGAGCACCGTCACAGCCC
>JAILXH010115304.1:2083-13128 GCA_023558415.1 Piaractus mesopotamicus
CATGTGGATTATTTTATATCTAATCTATTCAGAAAATATCTTATGCAAAGAGAGAACTTGCACTTAATGACCATTTAGACAGTAAATTAAATAAATAAAGGGTGGTCTGTATACTTTTGCGCAGCACTGTACTTAGAAATCAGTAAACAAGCTCCTTCACTGGAGTCCTCTGAAGAGCCCAGCAGCCCTTGGCCTATCTGTCTGATTGCACACCTGCCGCCATCTGACTCCGTTATAGATGTGTTCAGGGTGTATGGTCCCAGCGGAGATGTGCGCAACTCTAATTATTTATCTCAAGACAACACATGTATCCTCATTAGCATCCTCTGCTAACGGGAATTAAAATGCAAGATGTGCCCCCCTGCCTCAGATCCTATTGCCGTCAGCAAGACACAGCCTCAGGGAGAATGACAGAGACTTATTAGTCTAAACTAATGAAAGACACAGGAGTGCATATTCCAGAGCCCTTAGGGAAGATATATGCTCTCCAAGTACCACATAGCTGCTGTGCCTTTACATACAAACTTTCAGAAGCCATATAGATTAAGGCTCATGGCCCTAATCAGGTTAATCAGGATTCCAATGAATGTGACCTAATTAAAGAGAGAGAAATTTCTCAAACAGCCACACTCCCAGCATAACGGGCATCAGCAATAATAACAAACGGTATGTTGTGCATTTAAAGTGCTTATAAAGAATGCTACTGGTTAAAATGCATGTATGTAAATGTCTGCACATCATGACGATAACAACTCTGTCCAATATAATGAAGATTTATTGATAATAAAGTATTCCCTTGCTTCTCTGCAGAAGATTGTAATTACATGTATGAAACCCTTTAGCAGTTAATGTGAACTGTCACCCATGCTGTATTAGGTGCTATTTGCGGATCCAATTACTTGCAGGTGATTTCAGTGGCCTTTCATTTGGGTGACAGGTAGAAAACATTAATATATCTCGTGACAGCGTTTTCAGCTCAGGCCGCCCATTAATTTGAGTCATCTGGCATTTTGCCCAGGTTCAAATCCCTCCAAAAGGAAAAAAGACACATATACCCAACTTCATATTTGCCAACATTTGGGGCTAAATGTATTACTAATTTTTGGAGAACGACTACCATTAATGTATCTCGTGACAGTAAAAAGAGCCTCTTAAATCAGAAACTGTATTTTTTAATGTGTAATGGTTTTGCTAACTGGTCCATGGAACTTACGAGTAGATCCTACATGACTGACATTATCCAGTAAATTATAAAGCTATGTTTTCATTCTCATTAAAGCCACAGAGCAAGACTGTGAACTAAATAACGCACATACAACCTCCCAACCAACTGCATGTAATTTGTAGATCTTAAACACAAAACCATTTTTACTCAGAGTTAATGGAATTGTGAAATAAGTTTCCAAATAAGTTGGGATGCCATGCAAAATGTGCATTGATATATAAATGCTATATTTCATGGAAAGTATTACAAAGACAACATATCAAATGTTGAAGCTGAGAAATTTTATTGCTTTTTTAAAAAATATACCCTTTTTGAATTTGATGCCAACAACACATTCCAAAAAAGTTGGGATGTTTACCGCTGTGTTTCATCACCTCTTCTTTTAACAACACTCTGTAAGTATTTGGGAACTAAAGAGACCAATTGCTCTAGTTTTGAAAGTGAAATGTTTTCCCATTTTTGCTTGATATAGAATTTCAGCTGCTCAACAGTTGTAATTTTCATTTAATGTGCCAAATGTTTATAATGGGTGACAGGTCTGGACTGCAGGCACCTGGACTCTTTTAATTAAGGAGCCATACTGTTGTAATACATGCCGAAAGTGGTTTGGCATCATCTTGCTGAAATAATCAAGGCCTTCCCTGAAAAATACGCCATCTGGATGGCAGCATATGTTGCCATAACCTGTCTATATCATTCAGCATTAATGGTGCCTTCACAGATGTACAAGTCATCGCCATGCAACACACCTAAATACCATCACGGATTCTGACTTTTGAGCTGTGTGCTGATATCAAGCTTGGTGGTCTTTAGCCTGGAGGATGTAGTGTCCATGATTTCCAAAAAAAATTTAATTTTGATTCGCCAGACCTTACCAGGCCCAGAGAAGGTGGCGGCGTTTCTGGATCCTGTTTATATATGGTTTATTCTTTGCATGGTAGAGTTTTAACTTGCATTTGTGAAAGCTGGGATGAACTGTGCTCACAGAAAATGTTTTTCAGAATTGTTCCTGAACCCATGCAGTGATTTCCGCTACACAAGCGTATCTGTTTTTAATGCAGTGCCGTCTGATGGCCTGAACATCATGGCTAGCCAGTACTGGTTTTTGGTCTTGTCCCTAGCAAACAGAGTTTTCTCTGGATTCTCTGAATCTTTTAATGATATTATGTACAGTAGAAGATAAAATTGTTGCACAATTTTCCCACATTGTTTTTCACAGAGTGGTGAACTCCTCCCCATCTTTACTTCGCAAAGACCTCTCTGGGATGCTCTTTTTATACACAATCGTGTTGTTGACCTGTGTTTTTTTTTAACATTTCCCAACTTTACCAGCCTTTTGTTGCCTTGTGACAACTTTTTTGAAAATGTGTTATTGGCGTCAAATTCAGAATGGGCTTATATTTTTCAAGAAAAGATACAATTTCTCAGTTTCAACATTTGATATATTGTCTTTGTACTATTTTCAATTCAATATAAGGTGTATAGGAATAGAAATATATTGTGTAATATATAGTGATGAATCATGTTTCACTCTCTAGCAAAAATGAATCTGTTTTTCACGGGGTGCCAGGAGAATGTCACCTGCCTAAATCAATACTCCCTGTCAGTCTGGCGAAGGGCCTGGCGATGTTTGAGCTGGGCCCTTTAGTTCTAGTGAAGTGAAATCTTGATGCTTCAGTGCTGACTGCAAGCCACATAAGTGCCAGTCCACAATAACAGTGTTGTGGCTGGATGAAAGTGAATCCCTGTTGCCATGTTTCTAATATTAGTGGAAAGCCTTCCCAAAAGACTGCAGGCTGTTAATAGCAGCAAAGGGGACAAATAAAATTTTAATACCCATGGGTTTTGAATGAGATGTTAAACAAGCACATACGGATGTCATGTTTGCTTATACTTTAGGCCAGGTATGATGCTAAAAATAATGCACAGACTACAGTAGTCTGAAATTATTGCAACAGCTGAATGAAGTGATTTGGGTAGATATATGGAACATTACCTTTCCTGAAACAAATAAAAACGATTGTTGATATTTTCTGCTAAAGAAGTATGTCTTAAATGTTCTGAGGGGAAGTTAGGGGGGAGGGGATGTGTGTCTTGAGACTTTCTGTAATGAATAGAAAGCTGAGATGGGTGAAGGAGCTAACGCACCATTGTAACCTAAAACTGCATTAAAACTGATTCGACGTTTTTTCAAAGTTTACATCACGTTTAAATCACATTTAGCCTCCTTGAAACTTTTTTTATTTGAAACCGTGTAATATATGTATTCGCAAAGGCAGTGCCTTTCATATAAGTACGACTGATGTAAGTAGTCAGTCTGTCACGCATGAACCTTGAGCAAAAACCTTTGTGACGTCTATTGATCTTGTTTCTGGAGGCCCAGATAACTTTAACTGTTCTTACTGTCATTGAACTGAATGTTTAAGAATCTCTGTATTTTTAAAAAGCCCCGAGGAAAGCATCATCAACTCCTATCTTGGATAAATGCCATCTTTTCTCCCTGGGTGTTCTGTGTGCTACATTCTGTGACACACAATGTTTAATTAAACTGATTACTAGACTTGCATGATTGGTAAAGTGTGAATAAGTACCTGAAAATGAACATTGTTGTAAAGGGCACAATTAATGGAGGCCATGAACCCTCTCCAGAACAAGTGTCATTCCCCTCAAATGTCACATGGTGTTGGGAGGGTAAACGTGTGTGGAGAAATAGTACAGGCTGCAGTCTCTATGAAGCAAAATAGAATCAACCTCAGAAAAGAATAACACTTTATATTATTCTCTTTGTAAATTAAGATAAAATGGTATGACACCCTGGACCCTGCTGTTGGACAAAAGGCCAAACCAAAGAGAAGCATTTTCTGAGAAGGTAAGACAAGTATTCTAGTTCTAGATGTCTATAGGATAAAAATTTATATCTTACATACTTTAGATTTTTTTTTTTCCTTTCTTATTGGTGTTAAAGGAATGACTTGGTGAAAAAATAGAATGTGCACAATTTTCCACTTACCTCAGATGTAACTGATCAGCCAAGACATATTTGGTGTCTAAATTTTGCTTCTTTACTTTTGAGCTGATCCTCTAAGGCTAACATTGCTAACAAACACTAAAAGTCAATAGTCACCCAAATCTTTTCTGAAAATACATCCCCCAAAACTCTCAACTCAAACCGCATCCAGGTCACACAGCCTTGTCAATGTGGATTAGGACATGGTATAATTTACTGTGAATTATGTTATAATTACTTAGTATAAACAAAACTTCATCGTGTAGCTGAATGTAGTGGCCAGCTATTTTAGGCAACTGGTGCTGTGCTGGCATATGAATGCGACAGATTACGCTTAGTTAGTTTATGATTTCTATTGTTTCTATTCATAAACACACATCTTCAGTTTGAAAATTCAAGACTAACAGTTATTTATAAATAGAAACAACAAAAATTGCTAACATAATAAAAACACAAAAAATTGTAAACATCAATGTAGCCTGTCTTTCATTCAGTTACACTGTGCTGGTTTGTTAATTTTTAGAGTTCACAGTGAGTCACAATACCAACATGTCACAAAATTAATGAAGACCTGGATGTGGATTGAATGCGATGAGAAGATGTATTTAGTGACTTTTAGTGTTTATTTGCAATGTTGCTCGTAGCTCCAGCGCTAATCTAAAGACATAAAATTTACACACTGAACATGTCATGGCTAATTAACCACGACTAGGATAAGCAGTAAACTGTGTAAATCTGATTTATTTCTTAACGATTCATTTAAGGTGTTTACTAAATTATACTAATCACTTCATACTGTATCAGAAATAGAGAGAGAGCACACAGTCAGGCTGTGTTCTGTGATGAACTGACAGAACAAAAAGTCTCAGATCAAATGTATCTCTGCAAATGCATGTTTAATAAGTTACACTACAGGTGCAGCAGCTTTAATGTTTTTCTGCAGTCAAATTGACTGATAATCGGATTATTGCAGCACAACGCCAGCTAAATCCTGGCTGGTCATGCTCTGACGTTTTGGTTCATTTCTCATGTGATGCATTATCTGTTTTGTCTCTGTACAGTGTCTTTGCACAGTGTGCTCACAAGGAATTTCACATTAATGAGTATGTCTATGTTTGCAATCTGTACAGATTTAAAAATTGAAAATGAAAAACAAACAAGTACATCAGATTTATTTGGCCAGAGTTTGTGGGGAACTTGCATTAGACTGGATTTTCCATGTCATAGCCTTATACAGTCGTACACCTACAAAACTGTGGCAAAACCATATTTTATAGGTGTTAACTGTATGGGCAGCCAGTTGTATTATACCCTCTTCTCCTCCAAGGCTGTTTGACCCCTAAAAGAAACTCCATGTACACTTTCAAACCCTTCGGTTCCCCTCTGCACGTTATTGATTTTCATCTCTTCACTTACAGTAAGATGTCATTCTCTATCTACAGAAACTATGGAGACCAGTGACTTTGAATGTGACATTGTTACCATTCTGCTGGCCCCACTCACTTGAAACACAGCAGACTGGACCAATATGACCAAACAGAGAAAATGTGTCTTGATGACCCTTGTTTTTTATTCTCTAATTAAACTGATGAAATCATTGTAAGGACAGAATAAAAAATTCTGATCAAGGCTTTCTGTAAAGGCTATTTAACAGATACATGGAATTTTTTTTCAGGTAGATTAAAGTTCGTTGACAAAAGAGGAAAATCTCAACACAGAACTGTAACACCAGTGACGTTTTGCAACAGTAACACAGAACTGTAACACCAGAGATATTTTGTAACACTTCCACAGAACTGTAACACTAGTGACACTTTGTAACACTAACACAGAACTGTAACACTAGTGACACTTTGTAACACTAACACAGAACTGTAACACTAGTGACACTTTGTAACACCAACAAAGAACTGTAACACCAGTGATATTTTATAAGACTAACACAGTATTGTAACACCAGTGACACTTTGTAACACTAAAGCAGAACTCTAACACCAGAGACACTTTGGAACAATAACACAGAGCTATAACACCAATGACACTTTGATACAACTAACACAGAACATTTTGTTTTGCTACTTCTTGCTCATAGCTTATTAAAACAAATGGAGAAATACTGCCTAAAGTGCAGACCTGACATGCGATGATACGGCATTTGAATTTTGAATTTGATTTGAATTTGAGGAAAAGTTATTGTTTGCTTGCTGTCCTTTTTTGTGGGAAGAAAAACATCTTTTGCATTTTGATAGTTTTGCAATTTCATGATGTTTCTTGAAACAATAGTGAAGTTCTAACTCCAACCTATCAATACAGAAAGTAAATCAAATGTAATTATGTAATTAGATTTAAGCTGTATAGCAAAATGACAGGACATGCATACAATACAATAACAAGGTGGAACATAACCCACCATTCAGCACAATCCAAGAACCCTAAATATATCACATGAAGCAGTGCTGTGCTGTGGACAGGCTTTCCCTGAGAATAAAACGGACTATACTGGGCAATTAAATGCACTTACCGTAGGTCTCTAAAATTGACCAATTGCTGCTAGCTTAGCTGAAATGACAGGCTGCGTGTGAGTAGGATGTTCCTGGGGCTAATGCCAAATGCATTCTATGGCAAACATAATGCCTTATAATACAGAGTGAAAGCTTTTGTAATTGCTCTTAAGTAGTTATAATTACATGCATAACACTTTGTAAAGCAAGAGCTTACGCCTTCATAAAGTCAGGTTTCATAACGCATTATAAAATCTGCTCAAAGTACATTGTAGACACTAATAAATATAACTGTATAACTCCATAAAAAGACACTTTGTAGAGCTTTAAAAGAGACTTTAAGTAAAATGAGGTTTAAAAATGTCTTTTAAATGTTAAGGAAATTTCATTTCTGTTGGTAATACCTCATAGAGCATTATAAGTGCTCTTTACAGGGTTAAAGTAAATATGATGTGTGAAAGTCAGTCCACTGCTATCATTTACCGTCAGTATCCACTGGCTAACATAAAGCAGCTCTCTGTGCTGCTAACAACTTACATTCTTAAAAAAGACAGTTCTTCAAGGGTTCTTTAGTAAAGAAAATAGTCCTGCAAGAACCATGAACACTCAAAAAACCCTTTGCATGATTCAGATTGATGGAGAATGTGCTGTAGTCGGTTCTATATATGAACCTCTTTGAAAAGGGTTCTATATAGCACTGAAAGGGTTCTTCTATTGTTACAGTGTCCAGGTGTACCTAAGAACCCTTTTTGGTGCTTTATACAACCATTTTTTAATCATGCAAAGGGTTCCTTGCATGGTTCTGTATAGAACTAAAAACTGGCGCGCTGTGCAGAACGTAAATTAAAAAAAAAAAAGAATGCAATGATCTGCAAATCATGTAAATGATGAAACTGAGATGTTATTGTTTTTTGAAAAATATATGCTCATTTTGAATTTGGTGCTAACAACACGTTCCAAAAAAGTTGGGACGGGGGCCTGTTTACCACTGTGTTTCATCACCTCTTCTTTTAACAACACTTGTAAGTGTTTGGGAAGTGAGGAGACTCTGCTGTAGTTCGGATCTTGTTTATGTACAATTTCTTCTTTGCATTTCAGACTTTTAACTTGCATTTGTGGATGCAGCGACAAACTGTGCTCACAGACAATGTTTTTCAGAAGTGTTTCTGAGCCCATGCAGTGATTTCCACTACAGAATTATGTCTGTTTTTAATGCAGTGCTGCCTGAGGGCCCAAAGATCACAGCCAGCAAATACTGTTTTTTGGCCTTGTCTCTTGCATACAGCGATTATGCCAGATTCTCTGAATCTTTTATGAAATTATGTACTGTAGATAATTAAAAGCAAAAGTTCTTTGCTATTTTATGTTGAGGAACGTTATTCTTGAATTGTTGCACTATTTGATCATACAGTCTTTCACAGAGTGATGAACCCCTCACCATCTTTACTTCTGAAAGACTCAGCCTCTCTGGGACGCTTTATACCCAGTCATCTTACTGACCTGTTGCTAATTAACCACCAGGTGTTTTTTTAGTATTACTCAACTGTACCAGCCTTTTGTTGCCCCTGTCCCAACTTTTTTGGAACATGTTGTTGGCATCAAATTCAAAATGGGCAAATATTTTTCAAAAAACAATAAAATTTCTCAGTTTCAACATTTAATATGTTGTCTTTGAAGCATTTTCAATGAAATATAGGGTTTAAATGATTTGCACATCATTGGGTTTTGTTTTTATTTACATTTTGCAGAGCGTCCTAACTTTTTTTGGAAATGGGGTTGTATTTTCTTCACTAAAGAACCCTTGATGAACCGCCTTTTTAAAGCGTGTAGTTTTAGTTACTAACTGCTAACAGTCTAGCACCTGTAGCTAGTTAGCCTAGCATCACAATTTCCAGTTTGCAAACTCAATCAAAATAAAATAAAACAAAACAAAACAAAACAAATTCTCTTTTAAAAGAATTTAAAGCAGTGCCAGGTCCCCCCAAATCATCTCTTTTTCTCACATTATATATAGTATATTATTTCACGTCTCCCACAGCTGTTTGGGTCAGAGGTGATTATATACAATAAATGTTCACCTGGACATATATCTGGGTCTGTTTTGATGCAGAAAATATATCAGAATCTTGTTATAGTGCATTACAGCATTCATGTTTACAATTTTCCTATGAACAGATATCACAATATGATATGAAACCAGATATTATAAAGTTATATACTCTTATTTTGAAGTGCTACCCATTTAGCTATAACTATTCCTAAGCTTGTGCAAGGTAATAAGACATTATGTATGCCAAATAACGCGTTATAAATGCATTTATGATGCATTATGAAAACAGGATTCATAGGAAGTGTTACTGCATTTTCACTGCTGAAACTCCAGGATGAAGAAACACACTACAATAAAAATAAAAGTCATCAGTCCAAAAGAAGTGAAACTATCATAATTACGCTATCACATCACAGATGTTACATTTTCCTTATGGCTATAGGGCAATACCGCAACATACAGCATGTCAGGTCACAACCAACTGCACCAGCAGCAGTGAAAAAGTCCTCAATTTAATTCATTCCCCTGTACATCATTTCTACATGAATGAAATACATTACCTCACCATACACAGTTACATAGTCAAAAGTAAGGAAACTGAAAGACAAAACTGTGTTGATGTAATATCTTTCATTCACATGAAAATAATGTGTTTAAATAAATAAAATTCAATGCATCGCTTTTTTCAGAGTGTATTTACAGCAGTAAACGTTTGCAGATTGTTACACATGAAATTTGTTCATTTTTTTGAAATTCTGGGTCTCAATCTTACTGCAGTTAGGTCAGTTATTCTCGGGAAAACCCAAACCTGCTTTTGTGGAGAAGAACACAGGTACATAAAATGGATTTTATTGTGTTTTTGTCACATCTCTGCGGCAGACTGTGCTATTTTTTGCTTAGCCTTGAGAATCACTAACCCTCTAATCTCTCAGGAGAAATAGGAGTTAATAGTTCTAGAAAACCAGGGTCACACTCCATACTCTCAGCAAGCCAGAGCGACACTAAAGAAGACGAAAGAGGACAGAATGGATTGTGTCCACGCTAAGCCGGCGTTCATCAGTACGGCCTTCACTTACTGTAACACAATGCTTTTTTAGAATTTGTTCTAACACAAAAATGTATATCATAGTATATTTAAAATTTCTGACTGTAGATAAGTGGCTTATTATTCTGGAATGTCCCTTCACCTTTTAATGGGAACCATTTTTGACATCCAAAGTAAACCTGAAGTATTTTATAAAACTGAATGATATGTAGATAAACCTATATCAGTACTGCTTTAAAGCAAAAGCTGTGCTAAATCTTGGGTCCCGTCTGACTCTCTACAAGCTGAAGCTGGCTTTTTATTTAGCACCTTTTTGTTAGAACTTCCCACTCCACCTTAAATGGAGCAGCTGTTAAATGTTGACACCTGTTCAGGTGCTTGAATGCACCTGCTGCATCATTTAAGGTGGAATGGGAAATTTGAATAAGAAGCCAATTTTGGCTTTGTTGAATTTCTCAAGCCATTTGTCTCATGTGTGCATCCCATAGACTCGTGTCATCAGTCAGGGGTGCATGTTAAACTAAGGTTAATCCGTACATCAGCAGCTCACTTCATAATCAATCGTCTGGACAGCAGGAGGTGATCAAGAGACGGCTGCTTTTTCATTCAAATGTGACTGAAACATCTCTGGCTTAGCCATCCAGCTAAAAGGGGATAACATTAGCATGGTTTGCACTGTTTGTTCATTGTGTTAGCTGTGTCATTGTGTTAGTATACTGGTTCAGCCCACTATTACCTTAAGTCATTTCTAAATAACCAGCATAAGAGTTGTGGTGGCATTACTCAGGCCAAAAGACCCAAGCTCTTCAGAGTTTGATATATACTTCTCCAGAACGTTAACATTTCCCAAGAGCCTATATTTACTTGCACTATAAAAGTCAGAGAAGCAGACCATCACTTCTCAGAATGGTCCCTTTCAAAACAGCACAGAGTCCTTGTGCAAAGTATTGCCTACTCAGATTATCTGCTCAATACACAAAAAATAAGAAGTAGGAAAGAGAAAGAAGTCTAGCCAGAAAGAAGCCCATATAGGCAAACTCACTTTGTTTTAAGGACTGACAACCAAATATTACCTGCTTTGCAAGCTCCAGTATACAGAAACTATACAGACGAATAGACAAGAGACAGAAATTTAATAATCTTGCAAAATAGCTTTAAGCGTCTTTCCAAAATGTTGGATATTTGGGGCTAACTGAGACACACTACCTTTTTTTTTT
>JAILXH010115353.1:0-14341 GCA_023558415.1 Piaractus mesopotamicus
TTTATATATATAAATATATATATATATATATATATATATATATATATATAGTATGTCAAAGTGTTGTAAGTCTATAAGCTACCTGTTAGTAACATTAGTTTCATAGCTCCAGCGTAAAACTAAAGAAGTAAACTTCAGACACCAATCTTGGCTATGGCTACATGTATTTAGGAACAATATTATTTTTAATTCATAATTTGATTTACATTTAGTTTGACAGCTAAAAGTGATATCCTGATCCATGTTCTACTGATGAATATAAAATAGATTTTTTTATGCTTAAAGATACACTTTGCAAGTTTTGGGGATTTGGAGACCTCTCTGGTTCAACAACTGCACCTTGAAGAGGATTCAAAGGAAAGAGGATTCAAAGAAAACTACTGTAGGTGAAGGACGTGTCTTCTAAGGATGTAAATGAATTATCTACTACTGTCATCATATCCTCATCAGCGTAATGTTAATTTTGCAATTGAGACCTATACATCAAGCCACATCTTTTCTTTAGCCTCTGCATGTGACAGTAATACATAAAAAACGTACGACGTGGTCTTGAACTCAGGCAAAATCCAACCCGACACCTCTGACTTTTACATTACTATTTTAGGGTGACTCACAACAGCATGCACACACCACATTTTAGCAAGTTTTTTTTCCCTTGACTCAGTAATGCCCAGCAATCTTTCAATTTTAACAAAAAACAAATACATAAATAAATCAAACTATTTTGCCTATCTGTTAAAAGGAATCATAAGATCACTCACTGTATCCCCCTCAGGTCCAGGAGGCCCTGGTGGACCTGGAGGGCCTGGCAGTCCCTGTGGGCCATTTGGTCCCACCACCCTCTCAATAACTTTTCCCTCCCCGATGTTGATCAACTCTGCAGCTGGACCTTGAGGACCAGGTGGTCCTGGCAGACCAGGAGGCCCACGATCACCTTTAGGGCCTGGATAACCTGAGCCAGCACTACCCTGTGGGAGTGTTTGGGGTATTAACCATACTAGCTGAATGTGAAACCCACAACTGAGGACTGAACATTAATGAATTCTTTCTAAAACAAAACATCATGAATATGTGATTCAGATTCTTTTATGCAGCCAAAGGTTACAAAAAGAGAGTGCATTGTTGAATATCTCTTGATTGTATAAATTGATATTTAAGTGTGATTTACCTTCATTCCTTTGTCTCCTTTGTCACCCTGAGGACACAAGACAGGTAATAAGTGATAATAAATCATGAAATATTGGACAGCCTCCTATCATATGTGTCTGGGTCCAGTCAGCATTTAATAGATAGTACAGGGCAGTACTAAATTCTACTTTAGCTACTGAAGGGCCTCAAAGTTTCAAAACATACCATTTATTCCCCAGTCCATACAGCCCTTATATGGAAACCAAGCTGCAAAACAGCTTGCTTTGAATTCACTGTTTCTGTGACATTACAGAAAGCAACTTGTTTTCATATATCCACTTATTCAGCCCGCAGCAGTTTAGCTCCACCCTTTCACAATGAAGTATTAAGCAGTGTTTCAGGTCTAAGTGAAGTTGGAAAATCTTCAAGTAAAACTTAAATATGACAATTTTTGGTACATAAAATCAAGCAATTGTTATGGGTGGACCTCCAAGAAAAAATAAACTATGAGGAAAATGTAGGATATGAGCCCTTTAAACACTCTTTTGATGCCGTATACATTCAGCATACAGTAATATGCCAGCATTTGGGTGCACCTGATCAAATAACATGTTTTGTTCATTTTCTAATGAAAATAAGTTGACACAACCTCTACAGAGAACACACTTCTGCCCATTTTAATGCACAATTACTGTTTATTTGCTGAATTTAACATATTGGAAAGAAAGTTGAAAAATCCATGGCACATTTTATATATATATATATATATTATATTATTTATATTATTTATATATATATGTTATATTATTTTCCAATGTGTTAAACTTTCTAATATGTTAAGCAAATAAATAGAAACTGTGCATTAAATATGCTTCTCTGTAGAGAGTGCGTTAATGCATTTTCTCTTAGAAAATCAACAAAACACATAATTTGACCAGGGGTGTTCAAACGTTTGCATACAACTGTAAGTCTATTTTCTTGTATTGTAACCCTTCAAACCATCAATACATTCAGTCATTCATTTTTGTCTCTATAGCCAAATCATCATGTACCTTAATTCCGCGGATTCCATCCTGAGATGTAACTGAAATATCTGGAGGTCCAGAGTCACCTTTTGGCCCCACTGGGCCCATGGCTCCTTGGTCTCCCTTTTCTCCTCTATCTCCGTTCATTCCTTTGACACCTGGAGAAAACAGAAATATCTCAATATATTATTTAGCATAGCTAAGCAATCATCATAAGTATGGGACAAAAATTACAGTGCACTTAATAGTAATTTAGAAGTAAGATATAAACTGCCTGTCAAAAGTTTACACTGTAAAAAGATCTACTTAAAAAATCACTTCATGTTGTAACATGCAATTGGACTAGTTTTATTCAACTCAAAAAAATTACATTGATTGAAAGAATCACTATGTGTGTGCATTAAGTAAACTGACCTTTAGGACCCTGTGTGCCAGGTGTGGGTTCCACTGAGCTCTGGTTATCCTTGTCTCCTAAGCAAAATGATTTAAAAATGCAGCGTATCATAGATTCTAGGAAAAATTTTCATTTTTCAATACAGCAAAAAAATAGAAACTATGCACTACAATTTGCACACTGTAAAAAGTGGCTTGTCAGATCTACCTAAAAAATGACTAACAAGCAATTGAACTAGTTTTATTCAACTTAAAAAACTACATTGTTTGAAAGAATCGTTCATTCAAAGTATTTATTTAGGTTGAATAAAACTAGTTAATTTACTTGTTACCACATGAAGTAATTTTTTTAGGTAGATCTGACAAGCCACTTTTTACAGTACAGACAAATGGCATATTTAAATCTGTTCCCAGCAAAGGATGTATTTTTTTTTTTACTTTTCATTACTTAGCAGCCTGTTTTATGAAGGTTTTCTATATCTTTATTGTAGTTTTGTGACAAAAGCATGTCATTGAGATACATCCTCTAACAGTGGCAGCAGAAATTGTGGCTAAACGGAGGCATGAGTCTTGAACAGGTACTGTACTGAAAGAATATTAGCCAACAGAATAAGATTATTTCAACTGTCAGGATCAGACATTTTTGTGTGAGTGTGGAATGTACAGTGGTGGACAAAGTACACAAACCATGTACTTGAGTTAAAGTAGAGACACCCAAGGTAAAAAATTACTCCAGTTAAAGTAGAAGTCCTACCTTTAGTAAAAATACAAAAGTATTTGCCTTCAGATGTACTTAAGTATCGAAAGTAAAAGTAGTAAAAGATTAATTATGGCTCTAATGTCCTATTATCATTTTTGTAACAACACTCTCGCTTTATCGATTTATTATAGGTGAAAATACTCTAGTCACTCTTGTAACACCAATATTTTAATGGAATGTCATTAATGAGTCTGTCAGTGATGTCTATTAAAATTATCAAAAGCACAAAACACTGAAGGCAAACAATTTCCATTAGGTAGAACCAAGTTACTCTAAAATAACTTTTTGTGAACAAGCAAAGTTTCGGTTTAATATTTATTTGCAACTTAGTTTAAATAAAAATTAGTTTAAATTTAAACAAGTTTAAAATGAATAAAAATTTGCTTTACAAGCAAGCTAACACAGGTTCACAAATGAGTTTTCCTTTACTATATTGCATCTGCAGGTCTCTCACAAAGTTTGAAAACATTAAAGGAAAGCTGAAACACAACAACATATTGTCATGGGGTACAAATAAAAAAGAAAACCGTCAGTGCCTGTCAATATACATACAAAATATGTATATATTGATACTTGATAGTGAAAAATCACTATTTACAGATTTATCTTCAAATCCTACTGGTTGCACTATAAGTAAACTGACCTTTAGGATCTTGTGTGCCAGGCGTGGGTTCCACTGAGCTCTGGTTATCCTTGTCTCCTAAGCAAAATGGTTTGAAAATGCATCATATCAAATATTCTGGGAGCAATTTTCATTTTCACATTCAGTCATTGCAAATATTACTGTAATAAACTGAATAAACATAAATGATATTGAAAAAATAGTAACATAATTATATAAAACAAACTATTTAACCAATTAGACTGCACTATACAAATGCGGGCTGCTTCTGAATATTTGGTGGTGCTTAGCTATTCCACCAACCCCAATTGTATTATTTTGTATTAAAGAATAGAATATTTCATTAATTTTGATCAAGAAAAAAGTTTCGTAAATGCAAAAATGAACAACATGAATCATTAAGTAACTATATGTGTAAACGAAAGTGTAAATGAATGATTCTACCAAATTAGCTCAAAATTAGAGCTAAAAACACATTCTGAATTTTTAACTGACTTTAGACTACAATCCTGTTGCTTTGAGTGATTCTGTACGTTAATTATGTTTATTTTACAATCGTAATGCTACCAAAACTTTTGAGCAGAACAAAAAACACTAGCCATAACATGACCATAGCTTTGAACATATTTTTCATTAAAACACAAAATTTATTATAAATTATACTTATGATAAATCCAACTCCCTCTAAAAGAAACCAAAAAGATATATTTAAAAATACCATTTTAAAAAATTATAAAAAACTAAGTTTTGATATTTAGGGTTTATGACAGCCACCTCCCAATAGAAAGAACCCTATAAATGACGATTTTGTGTGTATTCAGCTTTTCACTCTCTCTATTAATGTCTTGGGTTTAAATACATCATAACATATAAATTTGTAAATATCTATAGTTTGATTTATTTTTTTTTTACTGTGGGACCACAGTTTGAACTAATGTGGCACAATGGTCCATCCATACATAAATAAAATAAATAAAATAAATAAATAATGCACATACAAGTACAGCCACTGTCCACAAGAGGGAAACAGTTCCCTGTGTAATGCTCTGTTAGACAGCAGTCTGATCTGTATCCTAGTCTACTGTCTACTGTCAAAAGTCACTAAATTTAGCTCAAAAGCAGTGTTTTGTTTCTAAATTTCTAGATTTCAGCACCACATCTGATGACTTATACTTAAATGTAGTAATAGCGTTTCAGAAATCATCCATTAACGATGGACAACAAAATAACAGCAACAAATCGATTTAGAAAAACTGACAAAAGAAAAAAAACCTTTAAAGCTAAATAAACTGAAAATATCTCAAGTTCCGGTAGACCAGGGGTGATGTGTATCTGCAAAATGCCATTTCAACCAAGTAACCAAATAAGTAATCAATTGTTTGAAGATGCCAACTGAAATCAGATGTGCTTCTGCTTGATTGGAATAAAAACCTGCAGCCACAACAGCCCTTCGTGGATAAGGCTCTTTCTTTTGAGGTGCAGTGGTCACCAGCTCTGGTCCTGGAGATCTACCTACTTGCAGAGTCCAGCTCCAACCACAATCTGCCATACCTACACTTTTAAAAAAGATGGTTCTTCAAGGGTTCTTTAGACGAAGAAGATGGTTCTATTTAGAACACTGAACACTCAAAGAATCCTTTGCATGATTAAAGTGTTCTTGGCATCATGAAAGGGTTCTTCAGATAGATGGACAATATGCTGGGTTCTATATAGCACGAGAAAGGGTTCCACTGTTGTTAAAGGCCAAAGAACCCTTTTTGGTACTAAATAGAACCCTTTTTACTAAGAGTGTATTCCAGCTGATTAACTTCAGAAGTTCTTGATTGGCTGGATTAGAGGCTTTAATGTTAAGTGGGGTGGGGGTGGGATGTGGGTGGGAAGGCATGGCACACAGATGCGGATTGAAACTGAACTTGGCAGGAAAGTAAATGTCCAGGAGAAGGGTTGATGAGCACTGCTGTAGTGTAAGTCGGGGTTTGCCAGATGTACACACAAAAAGGTGTGGTTGCAGGTTTTCATTCACATTTGAAATACATTTGCATCCACTTGTTTAATCAGCTGGTCTTCAAAACAACTTATTACTTATATGTGGTGTGCTCCTGCTTGTTTGGAATGAAAACTTTCAGCCACACTGATGCTTGGTGGATAAGGTTGGTGACCCTTGGTAAATAAGATTTGTGACCCTTAGTGTAAGTGATCTCACCTGTTCCTTCCATAATGTCATAGGTGTCCAATTGGGATTTTCCAGATGTTAAAACTGAAGGTAGGGGCAGAGGCGGAAGCATGAAGGGAGGTTCCTAAACCAAATACACGATGAAGTTTAGTAGTTGACTTATAGGAGCAGATATTTTAATTATTGTTGTACATTGTGCAGCTCATTATTTAGGAGTGTAGGCAAGTTTAGAGTATTAGAATTAAAGAGTAACCTAAAATAAATTTAAAAAAAAAGGTTTTGTTCAGGATTACTTACTGTAGTTCTATCTATATCTGGATGCAACCCACTCCCACTCCCTGAACTCTGGAGTCAAAACGAAGAAAGAAATGAACAAGAATACAGTCATTGCATTTTAATCATATGCATTTAAGAACACTCTAAAAGTGGTACCTTTAGAATGCTGGAAGGAATATATAACATTAATATACATATATATATTTATATAATTATAAATATATAATATCAAGCAAACACATCCAAAATTTCCCAAATGCCCTGAACTGAAACTGGAGCACATTCATTATATTAAGGAGTACATGGAAACATTGTTGTCAAATATATTCCTTACATAATCCTCGTCGTCATCTTCAGGTTCATGACAACGGCGTTCAGCTGCCCTTGGGTTTCCCACAACCCTCAGTTCTGAGATTATGCCCTAAAAAACACACACACGTAATCTTTTTAATGACAATACAATTCATTTAAAATGATGATTCAGCCAAAAAATTACATTTGCAAAATTTTCTCCTAACCTGTTGGGTGTCTGAAGCTTTTTTAGTTTTGCTGGAGATAGCATTATGAGGCTAATGTAGCTAACAAGTAATAGAAGCCTATACGCTGCAAACTGCACAAAACTAATTAGACATTGTGTTTATTAGTGGTCACCAGCTCCTGGAGATCTAGTTTCCTGGAGAATTTAGTTCCAACCTACATCGACAGACACAGCCTCCTCCTTACCTCACACTAACGTATCTGATCCAGCCAATCAAAGACTTTGATTCAAGAAGTTAATTAGTTGGAGCACATGTGGCAGGCTGTGGTTGGGACTAGACTCTGCTGGAAGGTAAATATCAAGACCAGGGCTGGTGACCGGTGGTGTACATTGTGCAAACTACATGCCTACATCATCACAGACTTGCCTCAAGCCAAATTTCCAGAGTTTCCCACATATAGGTTATACTTTTACAGAGCGCCCAAGTATATGGACCCCCATTTAAGTTTATTCTGATCCATTTAAAAATGTTAAGCATTTTTATTAATCCCAAAAACACAACATGCTTTCAGCTTGACCGCTAAACAAATGCAGCTAAGGACGGGGGAGGGGAGATTTCGAGAGAGATTGAAGAAGACAGTGGGAGAGCAAGAAAGAGTGAAGGAGACAGTGGGAGAGCGAGACAGAGTGAAGGAAACAGCAGGAGAGTCAGCAGCAACAGCTGCACTTGCATAAAGTTAGTTAGTTACTACATGTAAATAGTGAAGAGATGCTCATTATCTCCTGTAATCAAATTTTAATGTTTTTAATATATAATATTTTGCTCAAGAATCTATTTTTTCCCCCTAGGAATAATAGTTCTTTGGCCTTTATATCTCTGTGTGGCTTGTGGTATGTTTCTTGAGAAGGACGCTGTGACATGAGATAAGGCTTGTTTATGCTCATCTCAAATATATCCTACCAGAACTGGGTATTTCTATCATTGTAAAACTGGGTGAAAGGCAACCATTTGGTAACCTTCAAGGCCTCTAGCATGACTGAGAGTGACTCTTGCTGATGTCATTAAGATGCACATGAAGGACACTATCTTTGCTGACTGAATCTCACCAATGACATGGTGTTTTGTCTCTGAACCAACTCAAGTCTGCATTGTGATTTGTAATAATGAATCAGCAATTGTATACGTTGCTCGCCTAATTTACATATAATTTGCATAAAGCTATAACTGCTTTGACCAAGTCTGTGTTATATGGGAAAAACACCTGCAGGCACTCTCATCCCTACCTCTCTCTCTCTCTCTCTCTCTCTTCTTTGAAGTTTAGCCTGCTGATCTTCTTCAAGCTTTTGTCCGAGTTCAGCCTTCGCATGAGGTTATGTGTGTTTGTGTGAACGTGTTAACTTATTGAGATTATTTTTCTTGATTTTTGTCCATGCTTTTAATTATGTTTCCTTCTTCATGTTCCTGTAATCCTGAAAAATAAATTTTCATATTAAATTTTATAATCTATTTTACTTTTGAAATCCAATGAGTGGTCTTCTCTTTTTAGTTTTTGGGGTATATCACAGAAATTATGAATGGGTTTTTCATACATTTCTACATTTTTATTTCAGTTATGCTGTGGTAAATTACCCAACACTATCAAAGTTAACCTGCCTGGAATTTGCTTTCTGTTAGTTTGAATGTATTTGCAGTTAGAAATATTTTAACAAGGAGCTGCACAAGAAGGAGGAGCAACATTTTGGTCATTTCAGTGGTTCATAATTTAGTCAAAGACATTATTTGCATCTTTGTTTTCAACAAATGTCTAACTGTTTGCTAGCAATGGTGCTATCTTCTGTCAGTAATAACACACTTCAGGTCACTGTTATTATCCTGCTAGGCTATAGTGCAACCTACTGAAGCAAAATGGCTCAGAAACAGATCTAAATTGTCACCTTTACAATATTAAAAAAAGATTACCAGATAAGGAGTGATCAGACCATTTGTTTTTAATATGTATTTGTGTAACAGTATACAGTTTCACAAGGGAAAATATATTTTCCCTGCTTTCCCCCTTAAAGAACACATAAAGACATACATTAAGACTAAGTGAAAATGTGTTAGAGTTGTTAATATTTGTATGTAACTGACATACTTATATAGTCTTATAAATTGCTGAAGTTTCATTTTACAGTTCATGAATATGCAATATAAGGTAGATTGTGGTTTACAACAATTACTGTTTTGTGTAACATCAAATAAGTATAATTAGGAAACAGAGATTAGGGAGCAGTGTAAATATTTTAAAACTTCAGAGGTTATTTTTATGCACTACTCAGTGCACAGTGTACATTGTGTGGAAAAAGAAGTATGCAGATAACTGCATTTAACCTCTTTCTGCAGGCCCCCCATTCCACCAGCACAATGATGTGAATATGTCCCTGTATCCCTGTTTTCAGATTAACTAGTACACTGTTGTCGCTGTGTGTGAAATGGTGTGACTGTGTTGAGCTGCTAGCGAGCAATGAGGAGTGCAATGAGAGAACCCTCTGCTGTGAAAGCAATTCACACCTCTCCATAAAGATGGGTCAAGATAAAACGGACAGCACAACTGTCACTTTCCTAATACCAAAAAATCATGTACAACTGTCACAATAAAAATAGCATTTGAACACAATATAAACACTTTCATTTCACATGGTTGACTTACTTGCCTTCACCTTCTAAAAAGAAATCCAGTTCACCTCTGGTTTTGTAAATCAAACACATTTCTCTCTAGATAAATTCTATGAACATTAGTAAAGAATAATACACATTGTGCACAAACCCGGTAACCTGAAAAATGGGAAAATTCTGTTTTATGACTTTTGTGAGGTGGTGTTAAACTTGCAGCTAGGTTCATATTTTGAGGAAGGTGTCAACAGACATGCTTATATGCTTTCTGATACTGCATGGCGCACTGTTATGTTAAAGATGGACAGATGTACATAGCAGTAGCAGCCATCTTGATACTCAAATTTTATACATGCTTTTATAGATAATAGTGTGCCATATAATGTCATGAGCCACATTTTGAGACTATTTAACAATTCGCTGAAGAATAAGCTTCTATTAATTATCAGCTACTTTAGCCTCACAGCTCTAGAGCAAAATTAAAGAAGCATACTTCAGACACCAAACATATCTTCACTGGTTATATACATCTGGAGAAAAGGGAACATTTAATTAGATTAAATGAGATATTTGGTTAAACTATCACTTTAATGTAACTTTATTTTGACCAACATTATTTGCATTTGTAAAATCAGATGTTGCATTTGTCAAACATACAAAGCTCTGTGTAGGGGGTAAATTTTTGGCTGAACTACTTCTTTAAGAATGAACTTGGACAAAAAAAGCCCAAGGTCAGCAGTTATATGAAGGAATGCAGAACTAACCTTGTACTTGTCTCGGTCAGCAGTTCCACCATGTCCAACAAAAATTCCAGCACCTAAATCCAGCTCCATGTCATCTCGGGAGCGCTCGAAGGTCACTACTTTGGGTTCTGAGTAGCAATCCTCATAGAAAGATACCTGGTTGAGGTTTACAGCTAAGGAGAAGCGACTCCAGTCATCATGATTATAGGGCATGTCAAAGCTGGCCACTTCTACTGATTCATCTGCACCTGATTCAGTGTAGTAGAACTTAACCTTCCTGGTGCTGCCCTCAACAGCCGACAACTTCACCCCCACATACATGAGCTTCTGGTCGGAGTCTGTGATGGCAAAGATGACCCCCGCATCTTGTGACGTGGGCTTAAGCTGGAAGATCAGGGAGAAGTCCCGGTAGAAGGGGCTGGGCAGGTGGGTTTGCGCAAGCTGTCCAGCACTGGATTCTTCCCCAAACAGGTAAGCAGGGTTGCCATCAGGGCCATCTACACGTGTAATGTCTTTGGGTGGGGGGCTTCCAATTAACTGCAGCAAAGACACTCCATATTCCTCTGCAAACAGAGACAACATAGGCAATCAGTAAGTTACGAATGAGCACTTAAAATAGTTCAGAAAGACTAATAACATGAACATCACTGCTACAGACATAATTCAGATATTGTCAACACAACAGATACTGCATTCAATTCAGTTTGCTTTGTTAATGCTTCACTAGAAATGATTCAGGTTGTCACTGTCATTATAAAACCTATATCCAAGATTATAAGAGAATATTATTCCTACCAGCACTACCTGCACATGGCACTTTAAAACTGTAGTTGAGACATAACAAATGCCCATATTCTTCAGTAATAATTGCGTGTGTATTTTGCACTCATGCCTGTTCAGTTCCCAGCACGTACCAGTATGAATTCCATGCTGGTCTATTCTGGTTTATAGGTCTGGTGCTGGTTTAGCAGCATCCAAAACAAGTGTAGTGTGGCATTTTTAGCCTGTATCTGCACTACAGTAACAATTGCATGAACAAAGCTGGGTAAAATATAGGCTCAATCTCGATTGCTTACTACTTCCTGTGTAATGCGCAAAATATATATTATATGATGTACACACAAATGCATTAAATGTCAAAAGAATTTTTACGTCGTAAAAATATATGCTTGCAGGGTACACATCCAGCAGTGTCGTCAAACATAATGCAATGTACACATGTATGACAGTGGCATGCATGCGTGGTGCAAACTGGGCAGGGGACGCAGATCAGGTAGTGATACCACAGGGATTTCCAAAGGTTGTGCAATGTATTTGCAAAATGCATGCTTGGTACTGAAGTGAGATAACACTGATGAATGACATATGATAATATGAAATCATTAACAAGACTGAAGGTTATAATGCTTCGCTACAGAATACTATGTAACAACACCAATAACATATTAAAACCTGCCCCTATAAGATGTATCTATCAAAGCCAGTTCTCATCATAGTCAAGGAAAGATTTGCGAATAAAGCTAAAACAGGGCATTTCACATCACTTTGTATGTCATTAGGCTCTAAGAACTGCAAAGGGTAAGCCCCAGTGATTTGACAGAGAATGGCCCAAACAAGTTCCCAAGGTCTGTTCTACCATAACTCAACGCTATGGAAAAAGAGGATAGCTGCATGGTCTAAAGAAAATGACCATGCACCTCATGGGGACATATGACAGAACATACATAAACATTCCACTGCCTCTGAGGATTGAAATTGACACAAGATTTATTAAGGATTATTCCCATTTCCACAAAAAGCACAAGACGAATACTGAGCTGCAGCTCAGAAAAGGCTGCACAGTGTATGTCCCAAGAGGTCCAGGCTAAAATTAGCAGGCTGATTATGTGAAATTTTGCTGGGTTTATACAATCTGTGTGTGAGCATGAAGTGAAAACAAAATTTGAATTGGTACTTGGTACTAAGCTGTGGGAACCACACAATTTATCTCAGCAGACTATAAACTGACTATAAAGAGCCTCTGAGTTATGCGTCTGGTTCTTACAATCTGATGGCACTTCACTCACAGCTGGCCGTTTATACTGCAGTTGTTTCACTGCCACAGAAAAGATTTCTGTGTAAACCACCACTACACACCATTACTAGTGTCCAACAGAGTGTGACATTGTTTGATTTTAGCTCTTACAGAGTGGACTTATGGCCATCCACAGAGACTTGAATTTGTCCTAAACATTAGAATCACTAACACTTTGTTCACTTAGCAGAGCAAATCCGATTTGTGACCAAATCAGGTTTGTACGCATTTGCTTACATAACCATATTGGTTGTCATAGTAATGACACAGACGTATGTACGCTGTCTAGGCTGGGGCAAACCAAAAGTATGGCTGCATCCAAAACTGTGCACTGCTGGTAGAAGCCAAATTCAGTTTAATTCAGTTAATTCAGTTTTTTCCTGTTATATCAAAAACATGATTGCAAAATACTACAGGGAGCCCATGAGCAAGTCCTTATTGACTTATTGGAACTGCTAAACTGCTAAAACTGAAAAATTAAACATTTAGTTTCTTTAAAATAGAAAGATGAATTCCAGTAAAAATAATAAAAAAAAACAACTTTAGTTTCAGTATCTTTCCTTTTTTTCTACAGTAAACAGGTTTTGGGCAGCAGGCTGCTAGTATTACTGCTACTGATAATTGGCTAAATGAAGTGGTTCCTTCATAAAACATAAAATACTGTTAGAAAGACCCATAACTGGAATTCAAAAGTGCTCAAAATATATCCACAGCATTGCAATATATTATGCTGTTCTTTGTTCAGTCAAACAAGTACTACATTCTATATTAGAAAATGATTAATCATTTATAAACAGCCCTTTTATTTCAGACTCAAAAGCGCCCTCTAGCATCTAACAAACCCGAAAGACATTACTGAGAGGCAATTCTTCTCACTACAAATTCTCTGCACATACTTTTGTTGTACTAGCCTTGTCAACATATGCACACTTGTGTTCTTGCTATGACAACAATATAGCAAAAAAAAAAAAAAAAAACCTACATGAAATCCAAACTGAGGCATCAAACTGAGTGACATGTCTGATCTAATCAGCTGGACCTGTTCAACCAGATTTGAAACCTCATACAAATGGGGCTTGAATCTGATTGAAAAAGTCATATTTCAGAATGAAGAAATTCTATCCTGCCTAAATCAAACCTGCTAAAAACTTCATTCTACTGCCTGTTTAAACAACTCCTAAATTCCTTATTTTGTACTTGTATGCAGAAAAGCTAGGGATGCACATCAGCTGGCAGTAATAGGGTCCCAAGTGAACCAGTGCTGAGCAGCCTAACCCATCTGACTGTGGGAACGGGAAGTCCAGTTCCACCATCGTATTTCCAACTGCAGCGGCAGCTCGGCAGTTTTTCCGCATTGTGACATGATCCTCCATTCGCCATGGCTATTCAATCCTTCATTCACTCAGCCAACATTCGCTACGTTCCTGTGCTCTGCTGTCACAGGACTTCACACTGTTTCGGACACAAGGGATTATGAGAATACAAGTCTCCCATTATTTACTCCAGATGTGTCCGCTCGTGCTTATCCTACCACCCCACATACACTTGCACACAGCCCCTGAAGGCCCACCACCTGCAAGAGCATAGTAGAAGCAGACCAACTGGAATGTGTATCCCGGTCCACTGACAGCTAGCAAGAGAGAGCATGAGTCCATCATAGGGATGCTTAATAAAGTCCATTTCAGAAATATCTTACAACATGCTCAACAGCAGAGTACTGTGCTGAAATTAGCTGAACAGGTTGGAAAACCTACTGGACATCCATGAACCATACAAGATACAACCTGTTCTCGTGTTATAATTGTCTGTCCTCTCCATGGAAAATGTTCCATACAATGATAAGGTGAATGAATTAGTTTATATTATTTGTCCCCGATACTCCCACAAGTGGAGGGAATTCAGACAATATCTTAGCCAAATAAGTAGAAGACCTTCAGCACTGTATAAACAGTCCTTTAACACAATAGATGTTAGTGTGCCATGTTTGCTTACTGAACACTGCAAAAAAAAAAAAAA
>JAILXH010115360.1:0-11979 GCA_023558415.1 Piaractus mesopotamicus
GGTCCTGACCACTGAAGAACAGGGTAAAAGGGGGCTAACAAAGTATGCAGAGAACCAGATGGACTACAGTCTGTAAATGTAGAACTACAAAGTGCACCTATATACTAAGTGGAGCTGGTAAAATGGACAACGAGCATAGAAACAAGGACATAATGTTATGCCTGATCGGTGTATATCAGTGTTAGCTGCTGGATTACAACAGACTGTCTAATGTAGGCCAAGCGATAAAATAACTATCTACCTTGCTGTCCTACTTCATACACAGGTAAGCAGAGTAGCAATTAGTTTGTTGTTGACACCAACAATTTCCATTCACCCTGGGTTGTTCTGCATTGGTGCTGGCGGGGTCTGTTTCTCTCCCCCTTTTGGTTCTCTCTTCTTCAAACCACTGCATCACATTTGTGTATTGTGGTTCAAATTGATTTGGCACTACGACATTTTGGAAACAGACCTCCTCAAAGTCCTCCATATACTCTGCCATCTTCCAAAATAGGTAAGAAAACTGTAAAGATAAGCTGTAGACAAAAGCTGCTGCTTGTGTTAGTCATGTTAAACGGCTGTAGCTACAGGCTAGTAACTACAAAAGCATATTAGCTTGTGCACATGGATTTCAGTTGAGAAGGAAAGAAACATGAAAGTAATCCTAGTGGAATAGTTTATACTAAAAATACATTTTAGGGCAAATTTAAAACAAAACTATTACAAAACAATGTCTCAGGTATGAAGCAATGTATTTATAATCATTTTAAGTAATAACTTAAGGGGATGTAGCTTTTAGAGCCATTAAATGTTTCGGATGTCTGGTTCCTAGTACTGTAATGGTGCAAAATTTTGACTCAGTAAATTCTTCTAGAAAGACGCATTGCACACCAAACTACTCTGAAAGATTTTGTTTACACCTAAACCACTTAATGATTAAGTAATTTTGCAAAATTGGTGGAGTTCCCCTTTTTTAAAATAACAACACAATTATTTTCCATTGTAATCAATGTAGTTACTGAATAATAAGCCTTAGGATGTGGACATAAAAGATTAACTAGCAATACAGTGAAAGATAACAGAAGCCTCCTCTCTGTAAGTCATATTTCTTACAGCATTATGTTGAGCACTTACTGCTGGGAGTGCAAAGAAGGCCACACCAATCAAACTGAAGGTTGCAGCAATCAGACGGCCATTCCATGTTATAGGAAACTTATCCCCATAGCCGATGGTGGTCAAAGTGATCTGAGGAACAGAGATATATCTCACATCACAAGGTTTAGTGTGATCATTTACCCACTTTCATGTTAACAGCACTAATTCAGACAGGAAAGTGACAGATACTCTAAGAGCATCAAGATGTCCGTAATCTTATTAGTCTGCAGCAGTTGTCCAGTGCTAGAGCAACTGGGAGAGATCTAATGTTTCTGACCACATTACTCACCAGCCCCCACCAGAGAGCATCAGCATAGGTCTCAAACATCTCCGCATTGTCATCCTTCTCCACTGAGTACACCAGAAAAGAGGCCAGGATGAGACAGAGGAAACCAATGTACCATGCAGTGATGAGCTCCTACATTTAAGAATAAAACAGCAAATTTAGGAACGATTCTTAAAATAATCAATAACATACAAAACTCCTCCAATGGGGCTGTGTTTGACATTAGATAATAAGATGATGCTGACATTAATAAAGGAATACTCCAGCATTTCAACTTAATCTTCACCTGTCACATCTGTTTTGTTTCACTGGACACTGGCCAGTTGATGAATTCCATGAATAAACACTTGAAACACATACCATGGCACTCTAACAACAGGGATTATAGGATGGCAAAGACATAAGAATGTCTTACTAAAGCTGTTTGTTTGAGGTTTCATCTATTTTTAAGCATTAAGTACTACACTAAAAAAAGCAGGTCCAGTAACTTCTGCGAACCCTAAGGTTTCTTGGTCTATGCGCAATCACGTGGGACCCTGTGATAACTCCAATATTACTATGAATGATTCAGATACACTTTTTTTGTAAAATCTTGCACAATTCTTTGTTCCAAAAAAACATTATACGTGACATACTGCCACAAATTTTAACATATTACTTGGTAATATGTTATGGTAATATGCTGGGCAATATGACATTATTATCATTATTGTGATAAATTATGTCACGATATGTCACAGTATGCTTTTCTGAGTCTCACATCATCAGTACTCAAAAAACACCTCCCAACTGCATGTTTGATTATAAAGAGAGCATAAGTAGTTATATACAATTGGATTTAGTGCAGTACAGTATGTATAATGATGAAGACATATCGCTGTATTTGTATTTTTTGACACTATTTTTTAAATGTGGTTCTGCTTTGTCTGTTCCAACTTACATTATGTCAGAAAAAAATAGTGCGACCAAACATGTATCATCAAAACTTCTTGAAGTATTGTGACATTTTTGTCACAAAGCTCTAATACAGGGTGATTCAAAAAGATTCATCCGATTTCAAAATTATTTATTTCACTTTAAATCATTACAGAACAATACAGTAAACTGTGAATGGTTTAAGAGAGCATAAAGTTTATTATGTAATTTTACAAGTGCTCAATATGAACCTCCTCCAGCTGTACGGATAACATCAACGCAATAGTCAAATTCATCCCATACTTGATTGTCACTGTACTCATGGCTCTTTCAATGTGATTTCGGTGGTCATCCAGTGTTGTTGGTGGTGGTGGCACATAAACAGAATTCCTAACGTACCCCCACAAAAAAACAGTCCCACGGCGTGAGATCTGGTGATGCTGGTGACCTTTTTTCTTGAAACTGTTGGTACCAACAATGAATGCTCTGAGCTGTTCACTGCCATATAGACAGTCAGAAATTCTATGACCCCCTCTTTCAACCCTGTATTACCATCAATTCTTCCTTCTGGAAAACTAGTCTCTAAAAGAACTTCTTAGTCAGATTTATTTTTTTGGAACACTTTCACAAATTCACTTTTCTCTCATTGAAAATATTGTCCTTGGTAATCAAAAGACAATATTAAAAACAGACATGATTCTGCAGTGGAAAAATTATTGCTTATGGTCATCAATAGTACGAATGTGGCACAGAATAGGTAAAAAAAAAAACTGGAGTACACCTTTAAAACCAGTCAAATCAGTGGTACTGTACATGTTGTGACTTGAGTTTTGTGGACTACAGCATTTTGATTTGTGAGTTATTATAAAGCAGAACTCACAAAGCAAGTCAGAGCATACCTGCCTTTATAAAATAATATTCACAGTCCACTGACCTTGATTTATCGATCCAAGAAAACATGCATATTCAGTAACCTACTTAGAGAGAAACTTTTGCTGTCCCTGCTGGTGATAAACACACTTTTACTACTTAGTCAGGGTTGAGATTCTCTCTTTCACACTCACACACTGACACACACTGACACACACACACACACACATACACACACCTTGCTATGTGCGTAGACTACAGATCCCAGCAGTTTCCATGTTCCTGCTCGGCGGTCCATGCGCAGCATACGAAGGATCTGGAGAAACCTCAAGCTGCGTATAGCAGAGGTGGCAAAGACGTTGCCCTGTGAGCCAGCCGCCAACACGGACACAGAGGCAAACAGCACCATGATATCTGCAGAAGAGCAGAAAGTGTCAGTTATTGCAACAGGAGAGGGCCACCATGACCAAGAAGAGTTGACACTAGCTAACCGTTATTTCATCACACCAAATATGAAACACATCTCACAGGTGCTTTGAAGGAAACTTTCCCCTTTTTTTGTCAGTAATCATAAGAACGTTACTCAAAAATTTTGCAATTGTACTGAAGAGAATAGGCCCGTATTATAGATACCGCTCTATATCTTGTATACATCCTATATTACACAATACTTACATTTATGTTTAAAGATTTCTATAATACACATTTTTTTCACTGCAAACTAAAATTTGTGCAAGCAATAAATAACCAATGAACACAGGTTATCAAAGTAAAGCTAAGGCACAAGAACGAAGCTCAGAGGGATAAAAGTACAAATAAAAGGCTTGTTCCCTTCAAGATGGCTGCCACTACTGTTTTTCACTAAAAGACATGCTTTTGTCTGTTTATAGTGAACAGTATGTCATACAGCATCAGTAAGAATACAACCAAGTCTATTTGAGATTTCTTTAAAGCCTGGTCTGAGGCAAACGTGTCATGATTTACGCATTCTGTTAGCATGATACTAACTGATGGGGAATAAAGAAGTAAATAAACAGGTAAAGCAATAAACTTTGGACACCAAACATGACAGTAAAACATGTTTCGGCTATAGGGAAAATTTAGTAAATTAAATTTTTAACATTTTATTTTCATAAATTCCTTGGTTAGTTTTGCATACCTCCGATTTTCTATTTTTTAAATCGTATTTATTTATTTATGTATTAGGGTTACTCCAACATTTTAGCAGCAACAGGAATTTTGTAATACAACACCATTTCCATAGTTGGGATGCTTTCAATTTCATTGAAAATGCTTCAAAGACAACATATCAAATGTTGAAACTGAGAAATTGTATCGCTTTTTGAAAAATATATGCCCATTTTGAATTTGATGCTAGCAACATGTTCGGGGACAGGGGACAATAAAAGGCTGGTAAAGTTGTGTAATGCTTAAAAAACACCTGGTGGTTAATTGTCAACAGATCAGCAACATGATTGGGTATAAAATGAGCATCCCAGAGAGGCTAAGTCTTTCAGAAGTAAATATGGGGAGTTCACCACTCTGTGAAAGACTATGTGGGCAAATAGTGCAACAATCCAAGAATAACGTTTCTCAATGCAAAATAGCAAAGAACTTTTACTTTTCATCATCTACGGTACATAAGAACATTAAAAGATTTAGAGAATCAGGAGAAATCTCTGTATACAAGTGACAAGACCAAAAACCAGTATTTGCTGGTCATGATCTTTGGGCCCTCAGGTAGCACTGCATTAAAAACAGACATGATTCTGCAGTGGAAATCACTGCATGGGCTCGGGAACACTTCTTAAAAGCACTGTCTGTGAAAACAGTTAATTGCTGCATCCACAGATGCACGTTAAAACTCTAGAACGCGAAGAAGAAACCATAAATAAACAGGATCCAGAAATGCTGCCACATTCTCTGGGCTGAGCTCATTTGAAATGGACTGAGGGTAAGCGGAAGTGTCCTGTGGAAATCAACATTTGAATTTCTTTTTGGAATCATGGACACTGTGTCCTCCAGGCTAAAGATCACTCAGCTCGTTGTTAGTGCATAGTTTAAAAGCCAGTATTCATGATGGTATGGGGTGCATTAATGCACATGGCATGGGTGACTGGCACATCTGCGAAGGCACCATTAATGCTGAACAATATATACATGCTTGGGCAAAATATGTTGCCATCCAGACAACGTCTTTTCCAGGGAAGGCCTTGCTTATTTCAGCAAGACAGTGACAAACCACATTCTGCATGTATTACAACAGCATAGCTCTGTATTAAAAGAGTTTGGGCGCTAAACTGGTCTGCCTGCAGTCCAGACCTGTCACCACTGATAACATTTGGCACATTATAAAATGAAAAATATGGCAAAGGAGACCCCAAACTGATGAGTAGCTTAAATCCTATATCAAACAAGAACGGGAAAACATTTCACTCTCTAAACTACAGCAAAACTCCTCAGTTCCCAAATTCTTAGAGAGTGCTGATAAAAGAAGAGGTGATGAAACACAGTGGTAAACTTTCCCCTGTCCCAACTGTTTTGGAACGTGTTGTTGGCATCAAATTCAAAATGGGCATATATTTTTCAAAAAACAATAACATTTCTCAGTTTCAACATTTGATTAGTTGTCTTTGTACTATTTTCAATTAAATGGGGTTGTAAATAAATAAATAAATAAAAACTCCAGAGTTATTTAAATATATGTAAGCCACAATGGTGGACCTCACAGGGTAAAGTAAGCTTGGCAAAACCATTTCATGTGCAATTGCATAAAGTAAGATACAGTATTTTGTCTTTTTTTCACATAAACACAAAGGGCAGGTTCTTTCATTTTTAGTAAGTGATGAACAGAAAGCAAGCTGTGATTGAGACCTGTCTGACAGCCACTGCAGTTTTTCAGCATGAGAAACACAGCAGCTCAGAGGTAGATGACAACATACCAGCCTGATTCTGCTGTGCTTCATACAAAACTGACAGCTCAAGTGTCTCAATTTGGACCGTGCCAAACCGCTTTACTCGTTTATCACCTCAGAAATGCAGGCAAGGCACATTTCTCTGGTCTCAGGAGAGAAGAGCATAAGAGAAAAGAGGAAGAGCATAAGTACAGCGAAAGAGAAAGCACATAAGGAGGTGAGTGAGGGATCAGAAGTGAGATGTTGTTAGAACAGAAGAATATCAAAAAGGGACATGGCAGCAGCTGGTCTTACCTATAACACAGAAAGGCTTGCGGGCAAACTTCAGCCTCCCTCTCCATCCTCTATACCGACAGCAGCAACCAGCGGCCCAGATCCGCACTATATACTCCACACCAAACACTACGATAGTCACTATTTCCTGAAGAGAATAAAGGCATACTATATTATGAACAACTGTAGCCCTTTCTTAGTGGCAGCAATAAAAGGCCAATAACAGGCTAAATATAGAAGACTGATGATGGCAAAAAGTGCAGTAACACCAAAAGCTCTTAAAGAAAGTCAGATTTTTCAGAACTTTCTCAATACATTAGGTGGTGTGAATATTTATCTACTTATTAGGCAATATTAACGAGTACATTGTAACTTCTTGCTGTTTTGTGAACTTTGGCATTAGGACAATAAACTGACACTTCTAAATAAGTTAGCTTATAAATACATAGTTATCATAAAAAATTAGTAACATTTTGTGGTTGGTACACTTTGTAGGTGTAAGTTACAGACCATAGCTTATCTTTTCCATACACAATTTGTGTGAGTCACCCTCTAGCCCTTCATCAGTGGTCAGTCTCTTGGTCGGGTACTCTGAGTAGCAGACCACTAATGTTTGTTAAAGCCCCAGCAAAGACTCAGGGTCTGATACACTTGTAACAGTGGCACATACACTGCCATGTCAGTGCCACTGCTGTGCTGAGAATGGTCCACCACACAATGTCTGGCCAACAGCGATCAGAAATTGACCAGTGATGAAAGGGATAGAGGGTGGCTGACAAACTCTGCATAGCAACAGAACTGCTACAGTCAGTAACTCTACACCTATATTGTGGACCTATAAAACAATGGGGCTCATAATGTCGCCAGTGAATGGTAGGTGTTTCTAATAAAGTCAGTGGTAAATGTACATACATCCATATACTTTTTATAATGTAGGCTACTAGTAGCACTTTTCGAAAAGTCTATTCGTCTATATAATAGTATACTGACAAAGCTGTTTAAAGTGGTATAGAGTGTAAGACCATGATGGACAGCACTGCCAGCAGAGACCCAAACGGATCCATATCGTGTCATGTTCACACCATTTAACACCAGCTGAGATGCAATATCCTAGCTGTCACCACTTGTTACAATGTGATATGGTATCTGCTTACAATCAATAGGTGTGAAATGATGGCAAGATATTTAATATGTGAGTGTGCATGCTCTACTAGAACTTCGAATTTCAAGGCACTTACAGGAAAAAGACATCTTTTTGTTTATAAAACCTATTTTTAGATACTCACCAGAATGTACAAGGCACTCTCTGAGCTTTTTTTGAACTCTTTTATAGTAGCAAACACGGAGAGCACAAGGCAGGAGAACACCAGCAGAAAGCTGAAACAGCAAACAACAAATCAAATTTATAACTCAGATTAAACATGACTTTATCCCTTAATTGAAAACCTGGTCCAAGTCTGTGTTTGATTAATCTACAAGATGCTTCTCAATTGACAAGATGTGCGCCAGAGTCGGCCCAGTTTCACACCTTGATGTTCCATTTTCCTGTAAAACCACTGGATATGTACCATACTGTGCAAAAGTCAGCCAAGCTATCAGTGAGAAACAGGTTCACATACTTGTACTATCGCTGTTTATTTATTTGAATTAAAAATTTGAAAAACATATATTGACTGCACTTAAGTAAGGAGTTACTCTGACCCTACGTCCAAGAGACTCTATATTTAATTCATGGTATTGCTATAGCGGGTCACCTAAAGTACAGTTATTCAGTGTTTGCTCTGTCATTAAGGAAGATGCATAGCCTGTCTTTGATTACTGTTTATGACTGTTATGAATGGCTGACGATGGAGTGATAAGCTTTCAGCATATGAGCTACACCCATGTTTAGAAGTTGAGCAGCAGGTGATGAATATAATAAACTGCATCTGATCATTACATTTTAATTCCCTTCGGAGAATAATAACTCAGCTTAGTGTTCTGGTTCCATTTTTATGAAGTAGTTCTAAAAATGTTAGATACAATAATATATAATATTCAGTAACAAAACAATATTCTCTCAATGAGATGAGTCTAAATTAACACACTGTCACATATTTACTCATATTTTTGTTTAGATGTTTTGTGCTTTGTGTGGTCCTTGTCTATTATCAAGTTACTTGCCACAGTTACTGCCAATCAACCAGTGTATAGTTTAAAACACTACTTCATTGATCTATAGCACCAGAAACAACAACTACATTGTCAAACAAAATTAAAGGCTAGAAATGGACTTGAAGCTAACTTATCCAGGATCAGCCACACATGCTAGTTTACTTCATGCTACCGTTACAAAGCATCACACACTAATACTAATAGCAACTTGGCACTAGTTAAGTTAGCCAAATTAGCTGCTACATTGTTCCATTTGAACACTGAACACTGTTCCCTACAGGACTGATAACTCTCGCACATCACACTGGCCATGAAACTCAGGAATTTATGTCTAATCCCACGCTCTGACGCCACACTTGACATTTCACACACATTTTTACGTTTATCAAAGCGACCTGCCGATAGGGGGTGGGCGGCATACCGGTATAAAAGTGAATACCAGTATGACGTTCTCTCACGATATGAATTTTACCATACCGTGGATACCATGATAAACCCAAACACAGTAAACCACAAACAGTGCCGCCCCTGAGACAAACTAAACATGAGCATGAAAAGCTTAAATAACTCTTATAAAGCCAACAAAACGTTGTTTTAGAAGAAACTGCACTGCTGATTGCTGCTTTCAGACGCTCCTACGTTAATCAGTATCGGTTTGCATGGGCACAAAGCAAGTATATTGCTGTGCACGTGCCACATGCATGAAGGAAGCATCATGAACACATTTAGCGCTGCTGGTGGCGCTGCGCGGTGTTTGCACGTGTTTTTTACTTCGCGAGGCTTACCATTTGAACTCTTTTGTTCCACTATGTTGGACAAAACAGAGTTTTCCAGTTCACTCAGGGTTGCCAGATTCGCGGTTTCACTGCAATTGAACTTACACTGCAGAATGAACGCGGTTCTGCCTCGCTTTCAAGATAAACAGTTTTACCTAAGCAGCTAGGTCAGCTTTTGTGTTAAATATTTCTATGTAATGGCATTCATAACAAAACGTGCATCTAGAACCTATAATAGAAAGAAAAAAGAGTAGCACTATTGTGGAAACAGTATAAACAACAGTATAAACAAACAAACCATAAATAAACTAAATCAATAAATAATAAAACACGAAGGAACCCCCCACAGCAGGCCAAGTCCTCTGGAATCTCACTCTAACAAAAATGTAGAAGTTGGCGGCTCTGTTCCCGTCACCACCACTGTAAACAAATCTGAGCCTGTAACATTAACTTTCCTTACGGCGAACTATTTAACATCAAACGACTCTGAATGACTATGAATCACAACGATGAAATTAAGCTAAAAGTTTGAAAAGTCGGTGAAACTCCCCTTTAACGATACCGCTCAATGTTTGAGATTTACTTCTCCTCACGGAATCGTCTCATTATGGCTAGCTAGCGTTAGCTAGCCCTGACAAACTAAGCTGACAAGGAGTCAACTGAAACTGTTACTAGGTCGCGATAAATTGAGAAAAGCTGAAGTTGTTATCAAAATCGCGTCACACTTCATCATTATACGTGCAATAAAAGCACGTCTTGGGATAATAAATAATTCTATGAATAAAACCAGTTAAGCGTTTTGCCTCTGCGGTTCAAATGGACTCGGGCTGATCTGCTGAGTTTCCGTTGAAATTTGAATTTGAAATGAGAGCGCGCGCTTCAGCCCTGTGCGGCAGGCAGGGCTGAGCGGGATTCAGCTCACCCAGCCACATGAATCCACCTTCACTAGCATTAGCATAAAGCATAAGGAGATATCTTCAAACTGTATCTTTGGACTAACACAGTTGTCTGGCTATTATCATCGAGGTTGCAGTTTAATGGTGAGGAATGATCAGACACCTCTCTTAATGGTCTGTTTACAGCTTTTAGACAGATTTTTGCTATTTTTCAGAAAATAAGAGTGAGTGTCCCCACCATGAATGACACCTGTGCAGCAAAGAAAATGGTTTACTATCTGGCAAGTGTGTTTTTGCTGTATAATATCAGGAAAAAAAATATAAATAAACAATACAGTAAAGGTAGCAATAATAATATATAATTTAATGTTTTGACAAATTTGTTGTAGTTAAGTTGCTTTGGCAGTAGTCTACCATTAAAATAGATGGAGTTGCTGTGTAATAGTAGTAGACTTACGTCCATGCAATATCAATTCAGTGGGGGGGACACACTACAAAACTTATCAGCTCAAAGGTTTTGAAGCAATTTTTGAAGCTACCTTTTATAGACCGGCTAAGACTGTTCCTTTCTTGGCATGTCGTCGGCTACAAAATTGACTTAAGGGGCCGTATTACAGAAACATCATAACTCTGAAATCTTATCTGTTTAGTTCCTGCAACAACTTCAGCCAGGACTGAATTTATTCATTCATTTATAGGCCAGAAGCTATAACAGAACAACAGTTCTTAAGTTCATAATCTTATCCTAAGTTCAGATAAGAAAACAGAATTACAGAATTCCTAACTTGACAAAATTTTCTAAATACTGTCCTAACTTTAAGACAACCCCAGAGGTGACTTCTGTTTTAACTGTCTGGTTCTATCGTTTCGTGCAGTGACAGGCAACATAGTTCACTATAACCAGCATAATGACTTTTTTCGTTCATCTATATTGAAAAATGTGCTTTGACTTTGAGGGTTTTTTTCTAACTGTGTTTTAAAATCGCAGACACTGCAGACAGGATCTCCACCTTCCCCTCTTACTATCTTTGTGTGTTAATGTTGATGAAAACTCATCAGGTAAAATATTACAGTGGTGGTGGTGAACAATGAGGGGACTGAACATGTGGCTGTTTATTACAGGAATAACGTTAGTGTGCTCAGCTAAAGTGTTTGGGAAACCAAAACTAAAACTGTGTAGCGGTGACGCTCTGATAAACAGCACAAAGCGCTGTCACGATGTTTTTAACTTCAAGTTTATCGAGCTTTACATCAGTAACAGTAGGTAGCTGCCTGGCTAACTAAGTTGAGTATTCTGATTACATGTTGACATTTCAGCTGTGTGCGTATGGTCGGTTGCTAGGTAACAGACACGACAGTTGATTATCGACTTCGATCAAATAAGTTACGATTCTTTAACTTGAGATGTTGTAAGATGAGATTCCTAAATTAAAATGCGATGCTTCTGTAATATGAATTTGTGAAAAATCTCATCTTGACCTGTCAGAGCTTTCACTTAAGACAAAAATATAGGAAGTTTTTTCTAATACAGCCTCAGGGGTTCAATCCACCTCTGGCATACCTGACACACTTAATGAAGATTATTAGCCAAACCATGTATCGGACTGTAATCACAACTCATTGTATTAATGTTTATTTGTAAAGTTAGTGTTTTCTAAAAGCACGTAAACACAGGTGGCATATGATTTTTGCACAGTACTGTATATATATATGTATGTATGTATATATATATATATATATATATATATATATATATATAT